>APFE030731490.1:0-30763 GCA_000404065.3 Pinus taeda | reverse complement strand
TGGCCTTCTCCCTAGCCTTATCCTCATAAAATTTTTCAAGCTTGGAAATGTATTCTGCCCTAATAGGACCTAACAGTGCATTTGGTGCATCACATGGCTTTACTTGGCCTCTTATCCCAGCCAAATGTTGTTTCAACCTAAGAATACTCCCACTTCCAATAGATTTATGGCATAATTTGCATATCATTTTTCCATCAATTACATCACAATGAGCCCATGCACTGTCCTTTCCTTTTGGAGCCATGTTTGCTTGAAATAATAACAAATTTGCAAAGAAATCTGCCATTTAAAAAAAAATTGCAGCTAAGCAACATGGAAAACCAAAGATAAATGTAGGAAAACAAATGCACATGCAAGGCTCAAGCTACAAAATTTGATAGCATAGAGCTAGAGTTTATAGCATACATGATACTAGATAGATCATAGTGATAGAAGTGAGAAGTTATAACACATAAAAAAAAAACATTCATGGACAGCAGACTCAAATGAGGAATTATCAAGTGCAAATCCTTACCTGGAAATGAAAACTAGCTCCCTTAGCCTCCTCTTGAAGATGGCAACTCCACTGACAGCTACACAATATCTCCAAAATAGCTCCAACTCCAACTCCAAGATGACTACTTCAGCAAAAACTCCACACTCTCCAAGCTCACAAACAAACTCACAAACACTCACAAACACTCCAAATTAGTTGTGTGAGACAAATGAGAGTAAGAGGGGTCTCTTATAGCGAAGGAGAGGGTGTTTTTGGAGGGAAAACACCTTTACCTGCCCCCCAAAACCCCTAACCACAAACAGAAAACCGCTTTTCTTAAGTTTCGGTGGGCGTGCCATAAACCGACCGGTTTAGGACGGAACCGGCCGTTTGCTAGCAAACCGGCGGGTTCCGTCCTAACCGGCCGGTTTTCACCGGGTTAGGCTGAAATGGCGCGATGAGGGCAGGTCTGACCGGGTATTTTGGTCGGTTCTGACCGGCGGCCTTGCTAACCGGCCGGTCAGACCGGTAACCGGTTTTTGTGAACGGTTTTTAAAACACTGCGAACAGCTTCCTTTCAAATGCAGTTACTGTCATGAACATGGTCATTTCGCAAAGAACTGCAAGAAAAAGGTAGAGGAACAGGCAGACAAAACAAACAAGGATCAATGGATTGTAGTCCAAAAAACTACCCGTCAAAAAAAAGGAAATGGCAAAGGAAACTTGTTTGGAGCTCCAAGCAGTTCCAAGCCCAATCAAGAAAAGGATGTAACCCCGAATGGCGCAGAAAAAACCCAGACCATTCCTGCAAGTTCGACTCAGGAAAATCTGGAACATATAGAAGCCCCTCCCCTCATTAAAGAAGGAGAAGAAGCTATAAAGGTCGAGCCCATGCAAGGTAGTCCTTCCAACCCCTCATATGCTGATGTAATAAGGAAAAAGCCAGAAGAAAGCTCAGGTTCTTCAGAGGACGAAACCTTCGAACGTCCTTCCAAAAGAGCAGGCAGGAAATCTCGTAAAGAACTAAGGGAAGAGGAGGCAGAACGACTCAAAGTTCAAGGAAGCCAGGCCACCATAGAAATGACCATTGGAAGAAACATCAGACCAAGGCCTTCAAAGGGAGGCCACACCCCCTCCCTCAAGTAAATTATGAAGCTCGCCTCTTGGAATTGTAAGGACTGGGGAGCACATCTAAAGCCGAAGCAGTCATGGACCTTCTGAAAATAGAACCCTCAGATATTCTCATGCTCCAAGAGATAAAGATAGAAGGGCGTGCTCTTCTAGATATCAGCAAGACAAAATGGAAGATAAGCGCAGGCAAAGCAGTAAGTTCAAGGGGATCCTCTGGAGGGCTGGCAACTCTCTGGACTGAAGATTTATTTCAGCCAAAAAAATCACATGAAATCCAGCACTGGATCTTCACGGAGCTGACACACTATACAAGTAAGTTGTCCATCTCTCTGTTTAATCTTTACGTCCCTGTCATATACTCTGAAAAACGTGAATGCTGGAACTCTCTCTCAACCTTCCTAGAACAGCATAATCCAAACAATATTATCATAGCAGGTGACCTCAATATAGTTTTGAAAACCAAGGAGAAGAGGGGTGGCTCCAGCAGCAGAGATCCTATGCTGGCCTTTGTGGAAGATCTCTCACAGCAATGGGATTTATTAGACTTCAATCCAGTTTGTGGTATATTCACCTGGTCCAATAATAGATCTGGGCCGGATCACATTGCTGCCCGCCTGGATCGATTCCTGGTTCAAAGCTCTCTTATGATGAACAAAAAAATTATCAAGTCCAAAATTCTTCCCAAGCTCACCTCTGATCACAAGCCGATCCAGCGTCTCCTAGAAGATGAAGAAGATCTTGGCCCTCTTCCTTTTCGCTTCAGCCCCCTATGATCGAGAGAGAAGGCTTCTTTGATACTGTAAAAGAAGCCTGGGCCAAATCCATCTCTGGGTCTTCAAGTTATGTTTGGGAGCAAAAACTGAAGGCCATAAAGTATGCGCTGAAGGATTGGATAAGGAAACCAGCCCCCAATCCAACCAACACAAGAAAAGAAGCAGTGCATACTTTGGAGAACCTGCAAGCTGACATGGAAAGTAATGAGATTACAGCAGAACTGTTGGAGCAAGAAACAAAGGCCCAATGCTCAACCTATCGATCCTTAAGAAAAGAAGAAGAATACTGGAGAATCAAATCCAGAAGTTTGTGGCTAAAAGCAGGGGATCGGAACACCTCCTTCCACAGACAATATAGAGCCCGGATGTCCAGGAATCATATCTTAGAAATAAAAACAGCAGATGGCCAAGTCAGAAAGGGCTTCATACAAGTTAAAGCAGCTGCTGACAGCCATTTCAGGAATCTATATAGAGAGGAACCTCATTGTGAGGAGGAAACAACAGACTTTCTCTCCAACATTCCTCATCTTATCAGATCTGAAGATAATGCCGCTCTTTCCAACGAAGTTACTGAGGAGGAAATAATCAAAGTCATCTGGTCCATGGAATCTGACAAGGCTCCTGGCCTAGATGGATTTATAATACATTTCTATAAAGCTTGTTGGAACATCATTAAAACAGACCTCCAAAAAATGATAAAGGGTTTCATGAGAAAAGCTAAGATCAGCGGAGGCACCAACTCCACTTATCTAGCCTTAATCCCTAAAGACTCCAATCCTGAAGCATTCACAAGATTCACACCTATATCGCTTTGCAATGCATCTTATAAAATTATGGCCAAACTTCTCGCAAATAGGATCAAGCCTCTGCTAAAAAGCTTGATCTCCAGTCCCCAGGGTGGATTTGTGGAAGGCAGACATATTCTTGATAATGTTATCCAAGTCCAGGAGACAATCCACTCCAGCAAACAACGAAAAGAGAAAGGCATGTTGATAAAATTAGATATGGCGAATGTGTTTGACAGAGTAAACCGCTCATTCCTCATTAAAGTCCTCCTCTCCTTTGGCTTCTCTCTCCATTTTGTCCATCTTATAGAAGCCTGTATCAACAACCCGTGGATCGCCCCCCTTGTCAATGGTCGCCCTTCAAATTTTTTTCAAGCTCGGAGAGGCATCAGGCAGGGATGCCCTCTCTCCCCCTTCCTGTACATTTTAATGGCTGACTCCCTTAGCAGGAAACTCACAGCTGAAAGAACTGCTGGCTCCCTACCTGGTCTCAAACCCTCCTCAGGTGTCGATCCTCTGAACCATGCGCTTTTTGCAGATGATTCTCTTCTCCTCAGAGGTGCTTCTACTAGAATCGCCAAAGCTTTTGACTCAGTCCTTAAAAGCTACTGTAGAGTTTCCGAAGCACAGATCAACGAGAGTAAGAGTGAAATCTACAGCTGGAACATTGATCAACAAGAGCTAATAGGCATCTCGAATGCCCTGGGGTTCAGAGGTCATACTCGCTGGGATCGCTTCAAATACCTTGGACTCCCCATCACAAATGGGCCTAACAGGAGATCGCTCTGGTCTAACATCATCTGCAAAATCAAAACAAAAATAGCAACTTGGGGCGGCTTCTGGCTATCCAAAGGAGGCAAAGTCATTTTAATCAAGTCTCTGTTATTCGCGTTCCCAGTTTATCAAGCAGCATTCTTACTAGCCCCCATAAACGTTATGGATCAAATTTCTAAACTCTTAAGAAATTTCTTATGGCAAGGAGGGAAAGGTAACGAAAGGAAAATGCATTTAGTCAATTGGGATTTGGTAAAAAGCCAATCGCAGAGGGTGGCCTCCAAATCCGCGATCCCTCCCTTGTCAACCTCGCGTTGGGAGGCAAGCTACTGTGGAAATTGGCTCATGAGCCCAAGCACTCGACCAGCGCTATCCTGCTGTCCAAATACGCACACAACTTGTCCTTCAGTAATTTGCATTACGAACCCCCTGTTAACAGCTCGCAGGTATGGACTCTATGCTGCAAAAGCAGTTCATTCTTCAAAAAACATCTGTACAGAGTACCGGGCAACGGCAAGCGTACCAATCTGTGGAAGGATCAAATCATGGGGCACAATCCACTGGAGGAGAATGAGGAAATAGCAGACCTCAGAGACTGGATGATAAGCGCAGGCATCAATAGGCTACGTGACTTCTCTGTTTGGGATCACCGGGGAGAATGGGCCGGTTGGGATCTCCATGACGCCCCTAGCCGGTTATCTGCCCAAAAAAACTTGCTAATCAAGCTATTGGAAGACTCGACGCCTGAAAACCACCACATAAAAGACAATTGGGCCTGGGGACAGTCAGGTGTTTACTCCACTGCAGCAGGTTACAAAGCTCTTCAGGAATCAAGGACCAACAATCACAAACCAGCCTTTTGGAAACTAGTATGGGACAATCTAGCACTCCCAAAAGTGAATTTCTTCTTCTGGACATTGATCCATAACAAAAATTTTAACAGGTGATAACTTAGAGAAGAGGAGCATTGCTGGGCCTCACAGGTGCGAGCTATGCAGAAGTAACCATGAAACAGCCCAACATTTATTCTTGGACTGCCATTACGCTAAGGAAGTGTGGGGCCTCACGCTTTTGGGTCTTCAGATCCCACCCTTCCCTCAGAGTACTGTAGCTGACTTGTTCGCCTCTTGGAGCAAGCTCTACCCGCAAAGCATTCCTATCAAATCTTTCTGGAACAAGGTTTGGACAGCTATTCCCAAATTTGTCTGCTGGCAGCTCTGGTTGGCCCGCAATGACCAGATCCTTAATGGACATTGATTCTCTCCTCTTCAGGTTGCAGCTAAAGCCAAAGCCTTCCTCTTGGAAGCAGCCCAACAACAATTTTATAAAGATGATTCTCTGCTCCTCCCTAAAGAAAGGAGATGGCTATGCCCCCTGGAGCCTTCTCCTCGAAAGTCACTTTTCACTCCTCAAACAGTATACCCGGAATGGCGTAGAAGAGACTCCGAGGATTCTTTCTCAAACTGGTGGAGATCCTAAAATCTAACCACAATCTTCTTCGATGGGACCTCCAAAGGAAACCCTGGGACTGCTGGTGCAGGAGGGGTCATCTATTCTCTGGACGGGACTTCAAGAGACTGCCTCTGCTGGGGTTTAGGCCAGAAATCCAACAATCAAGCATAAATTTTTGGCCTTCTCAAAGCTAGCCATATAGCAAGAGATCAAGGTGTCAAAGACCTGCAAGTCTTCGGAGACTCTGAGATTCTAATAAAAAAATTAAATATGGAAGATCTATTCAGCAACGCCACTCTAAACAAAATCCTAGGCAGATTGAAAAGAGTACTTCAAGAATTCACCACCTATAAGTTCTACCATATCCTCAGAAACTTGAATGGCGAAGCGGACCAAATGGCGAACAAAGGGTGCTCTCTTTTGAAAGGGTAGCTTATTGTAAACAACGACAACTCCTTTCAGAATCCATGAAAATGATGTAATCCAAAATCTGAAGTCGCAGGATGCTTTCTCTGTAACTGGGGCTGCCATGGCAAAGTCCCCTCTTATCTTTTTCAAATAAATAAAATTTATAACCGTTTCAGTGAAAAAAAAAAAAATCAACCATTAACACAGAGGGAGAAAACAATAGTGAAATCCAAATCAAATGGAGATACCTGCCATTATATTTCAGAATCTAAACTATCATTCAAACCCCAGAGATCAGACAAGATACCTGTGCCTGAATCAATCTTCATCAAGCTGAAATCACTAGCTGAAAATGAAATTATGTAGAAAAATAAAACATCTTACAGCATTTCCAAAAGAGTAACACCAGCAAGATTTCAAGCCCAAAGTCTTTCTTTATTGCACAAAAATGACTACAAGAGAGCTTTCTTTAGCACCAGACTCTCAAATCGAATCTGATTTCAAATGACCCCTAACGCCCTATTTAAAGGAAAAATTCCCAACAACTAGTTCGAGTGATCCATGTCAAAATGATCTCGACCGTCGATGAGGATCAAAATCCCTTTTAATCTCATCCGTCGAATTTTTAAATGCACTTTAATATTAAAAAAATAAAATTTTGCATTTATTTTCTCAAAAATTGACTTATTATTATTTTATATTTTTTTTTAGATTTTTATTTATTTTTTTTTTTTAATTTATTTTATTTTTTTTTAATTATTTTTTTTAATTTTTTATTTTTTTTATCTATTTTTTAATTTTTTTTAATTAATTTTTTTTAATTTTTATTTTTGGATCCTCGAACTTAGCCTTTTGGAAAAATCACCTAGGACCTAGGACCTAGGACGTAGGACTTATGAAGGGATTTAAACATTTTCTAACCCTCAAGACACTTTACATCATGACTTTTACAATTTTACATCTCAAGGGGGAAAACCCATTTGACATAGACCCTCATGGACCACCCAGTTCTGCGGCACAAACATAATCTAGCAGATCAAGCAACTTGTAATAACCTAACCAAATAGTTAGAATTATTTCCAAATTGCTTTTACATAGGCTCGAAGCACACTAGGATTCCCCTAAGATTCTAATGACAAAATTCATTCTGGCTTTGGGGTTAGGCTGAAGAAAAACTCTGCCGATCATGGATCGGTGAGACAAAAAACCTTCCGGAACATAGATTATCACTAGAAAATTAGGTTTACCTAGGCAATTTACATACATGACTCAGATCTGCTAAGATTATTTACAATTTACACATGTAGACTAGGTTTACAACATACATGATCGGGTCGACGATCACTGTCGAATGGCACGGACATGTCGATTAAGCGCTATCACTTCTACGAAAAAAGGGGTTGTACTGCTATGGGTAGTTGACACGTAGTGGTCAACACACTGGTCCACCCTAAATGCTCCTACCCATCCCTGGATGTGATGGCCTACAGTTGTGTCCATATTCGTTGGCCCACACCCAACGTGTATCATCACCTCCACTGTCGCATCACCATGCTCTCCGATGAGGGGATCTCCCCTCCAAACCCTCCCTGAGGTACCCAAGAAGTGAATCTCCCTAGGTACCAATAGTGATGCCACCATTGCTCTGCCCCTCCATGTCCTTTGTTCCCCACACAAATGTGAAGAATCCCCAGCTCCATGCATGGCACTATCTGGTGACCTGCCAATGCCACCTCCCCCAACAAACTCCTGCCATAGTATGTTGGTCATCCTGTGATCCCATGCACAACCATCATACCAAAACAACCTAGGGAGTCTATCCATAAACTGGTTGGCCACTAGTTCTGACTGAGACTCCCCTAGCCAATGTGCGTGCTCAACTGCCAGGCCAACTACACCACCGCGGTCATAGTCAATCGACATATCCAGGGAATGATATGTAGTCCCACCTGGATCCCAATTCTAGTATGGGCTTATGGTATCCCTAATGCCTGAAAGCTCCTGCTGAGCTTCACATCGGTCCACTACCATCTCCATAGCCCACTCCACCAGGTACCAACTCAAAATCTCTCGCCCTACAACCCCAAGAGAGGGATCGAACTCCCATACATAGGACAAGCCCTCCATCCTGCGAATGTTGCACCCTGTGTCGCTCATGTCGCCTCATCTCATCAACCTGGTCAACACATAAAATATGTCGAGGTGGCTTTGCCTCTCCCTCTCTAAGGTGCAAAGATAAACTACTGACGCTACATCGGTCCACTACCATCTCCATAGCCCAGTCCACCAGGTACCAACTCAAAATCTCTCGCCCTACAACCCCAAGAGAGGGATCGAACTCCCATACATAGGACAAGCCCTCCATCCTGCGAATGTTGCACCCTGTGTCGCTCATGTCGCCTCATCTCATCAACCTGGTCAACACATAAAATATGTCGAGGTGGCTTTGCCTCTCCCTCTCTAAGGTGCAAAGATAAACTATTGACGCTACAAGCCCCATATATGTATGTCTGAAGAGGGTTGCTTTGATGCTCTAATGTGCACTCTAGTTGTACCATTAGGGAATGCAATCGTTTCCTAACGCGAGTCAGTTTGGCTGCTGACTCGAGACAAACCACTCTCATGCCTTCTAGCTCCTCTCTTTACTGTAGAATGACCTCTCCTACTGTCGTGGCCTCCTCTCTCAATGCTAGAAGGTCAGCCTGGAACTGATGAAATTGTTGTGGTTATCTATCACCTGCAGACTCGGTCACAACTCTGGATACCTAAACAACTATCAACATCTCATCCATGGGTGGCACCTCCGCAACTGATGGCCCTATTTGTGTAGGCTCTATCCTCTCCGCCAAGGTGTCAACTGGGGCTATCAAAGAGGTATCTAATAAAGGTGACTCCTATGCCACACCAAGTATATCGATGTGATCTTCACCATCCTGTGGGCTCTCAGCATCATGCTCAACCTCCTCCTCAAGCTCTCTATATCTAAAGCCAGGTCTCCACCAGGTAATAAAAGGGAATATTCCCTGTCCTACCTGCTCCTTTTCAGGAGATCTGGTGCCCTGATTTTGTCGACTTTCCCTAGATGATGTACATGACTGCACCCCCACAGCCTGCTCACCTCTAACGTCTCTATTGTAAGGGTGAGGATGGGTTTGGTCTATCACCCTCCTCAACTTAGCCAACCTCTCATCCTCCCAACGAATTCTACCCAAAAATTTCTGCATACTGGATTTCCCTTGAGCCATGGATTTGTCTCCAGTTTCACCGGTCACTTTGCACTCATACCCAAAGTTTCCATGATCTTCTGGCTAGTTTCCCATAGCTAGGCCAAGATCATGCGCCGATACCACTATAATGTTCCAAACTTAAATAAACAGTGATATGAAAAACAAAATTGATTTGTGACACAAGAAATAAAAACAATCAGCAAATGCTTATTAAAACTAAAGAAGTAAGAACCAGTTGAGCCATTTTATTAATGAAATGGAGCAAGTACAATAATATGGAGAAATGCCCCTGGGCTTGCCTCAAGGGAAAGCTTGATAGGACCCAAGTGATAAAACAATAATCTCGAAGTTGGAAATGGTTGCTCCTCTAATGCTCTGTGTTGTCCCTAGAAAGTTAGAAACTACACTGCTAGCTGGAAAGGAACTGTAAGAAACCCCGTCTCTGTTGCTCATAAAATTCTGAAACTTTATATCTAGGATCCTTGTCAAAAACCCAAAAAAACCCAGACAGGTTTGAGCTGAATCCAACCTCCCAAATTCGGCCTCCAATATGCCCTACGCAATCCCCAACAATTTTGCACTGTCTTCTGCAAAGATACGGCTGAAAACCCCACCTATGGTACTCATAAATTATGAAATTTTATATCTAGGATCCTTGTCGAAAACCAAGAAAAACCCATAAATGATCTGGCCGGATTTTGAACTTTCAAAATCGACCTCCAATATCCCCCCACACCTTCCAAGATGCTCCAAAACAGCCTGCAATAAACCCCAACGAAATCCTCATCCAATCTCATGAAAATGCAGCAATCACTTCTCCAAATATTTCCCTTAACCTCCACGATAAAGTTCAACCTCAAAGACTGATACTCTACCCTCCACATGACCACCCAGTGCTAACTTTGCGTTGGCCCAGGAAGTGCGAAAATCAACCTACGAAGTAGCACACTCCTCCAGCTCCAAAACTTCTCCCAAATGCTAATAGTCCTTCTATGCCTCCTCTCTGAAAAATCCTTCACCCAAACTCCTCTGCAAGAAGCCACAAGCAAACTTGACCTCCTCTTCACTGTGTCTTCCAGTAATACACACCACCTGGAGATGGATGCAATCGTTGGGAATCACACTGAGATCCTCCTCCTGAAGAAATGAAAGAAAACCTTCCTTGGGTGGCATTCAAAGTCCCCCGAAG
This sequence comes from Pinus taeda, assembly GCA_000404065.3. Lineage (NCBI taxonomy): Eukaryota > Viridiplantae > Streptophyta > Pinopsida > Pinales > Pinaceae > Pinus > Pinus taeda. Next base: position 20,549 of record APFE030731490.1, on the reverse strand, counting down.
AAAGGGTGAACTCTTCGCTTGAAGAATTCGTGTTGAACAAGTTACTTGGCTAAACAGCTCGAGTGACCAAAGAGAAATCGATATTACCAAAAAGATGAATGTAATGAGGAGAGTTGTCTTCCTTATATAGATTTTGTGGAGCACTTTTCCCTCCAATTTTACCTCCATCGTGGGCCCTCACTTAACCACCTCCATGCAAACCGAACTAGCGAGTGTGTATTTCCCTAGTGTGGGTGGTCCCCATGTGTAATTTAACCACAATAAAATAACTTCTCCTAAGTCTAATCTCCTAATAAAAATCAAATGGGCCCCACCATCTCCAAAATTGGCCCCCAAAATGCAATAACTAGTCTTGTTCCAAATTAATTTAGGAAGGGACATGACAACATTTTTCTGATATTGAAAAAGAAAACTACATAACTTTTGACTATGATTTTATGGTTCAATTATCTATATCAATATTTTTGGAATTTCTAAGTCTATCTGTTAGAAACCCTTCATGTACTTTTTTGATTTATTTCTGCCTACTTGTTTTGATTAATTAACAAGTTCCTTACCATGTAAATACTGAAAATAAATACAAGTACATGCTCAACACATTACAGATCATCAAATGAAGGAAACAAAACAAGCACACAAGTGACATCGTTGTTTTTGAATTTGGACCAATGTCCCCGGAAAAACCCAATGCGGAAAAACCGGTGCAGCGATCTAAGGGTTTTATTATTATGCAGTTTTTTAATACAATCTAGGTGCCAAAACTGGCTCACCCAACAGAGAATAATCTCGGTAGTAGTACCTCTCTACTCAGAAGCAGATATTCTAGTTGAAACCCCGAATAAACACTCCGATAGCTCCCAACTCCAATCTGCCCCACGAAAACCCCAACGTCAGCCCTTTCTGGCCCAATGTCCATCCAGCGTCACCCTAGCTCGCCCTGCGTCAGCCTTTAGAGTCTCTGCGTCACCCACACTAGCTCTCTGAGGCACTGCGCAACTCCTAGCTGCCTCTGCATGAGCCCTGGCTGGCTCTGTGCGAACCTTTGGTTGGCTCTGTGTCCCTCTCTCCCGGCTTCTGCGTTGATCCTCCTAGCACTATCTCTGCCTCTCTGCTTTTGTATTCACTGCCCCTCAGCTGCAACCTGATCACTCTTTTGACTTCCTCAGCAAACCCAGCCCCAGAAAATCGAAATCTTGATCAACTCAATGTGTTCTCCAAGTGACCCTCAAGCCTCCTCTTATACTTTTCTCGTTGACAATTCAACAGCTGAGATTAAGTCCCTAATCATGGCTACGATTAACTCTGGCTTGATCCATGACTTTTGGACCCTTCTAACACAATTTTATATTAATTCACATTAATATTTTATTTTCCCTAAGTTTAGACTTAGGAACTCCATTAAAAATATTAATTATTTTAATATCTCCCAAACTGTTTAGAATTTGCAAAACCATTTCTGGGTATTGGAAATCTCATGTGCTTTAGCCTCTCCACCAATTTTCGTGGCTAGAGCACATCCGATGCTAACCCAAATCAACACTCCCTCTTAACGAGGACTGTGCTCTAGTAATACTCCTCACTGAGCATCACCCTGATCATCCAGCATCAGTCCTGGTGCTGATGCTAGGCCTGTTGCCCAACATCACTGCTCCATCATGTACTACTCCCCATGGCCCTGCCACTACCATTGTTGCATCCGTATGGCAGCCCCTCTCATCATGTTGCACCGTGCTGCCCATAGCACTGCCACTATTAACTACTGCACTACAACTCAGTTACTGAGAAGTAAGTAACTAATCTCCTAACTCTGACATCTTTGTCAGGCTAGAGACACCCTTGATGCTAAAACTCCCTTTGTCGCTGACAAGTGCCCCTTCTCTGACCTTTGCGTTGCTACAACAACTCCATGCATCTCACACTGTTGCCTCACGTTGTCCTAGGAATCTTGCACTGTAGCTCCCTCTGTCGCTCCATCCGCATCCATCTCTACTAACATCCTCTAGTACTGCTACTACTCTTCGAGGCTCCCGTAGCAAGGTATAATCCAAGAGGCTGTGTACCTCGAGGATCCTGCCCCTCATCGTCTGTAGTCCATCTGACTACAACTCGATGTCTCCCCACTTCCGCTCAAGTGGTGTGTGAGCACTCATGGCACAGTCATCATCTGTCTCCACTTCCTTCTCCGCCCTTGCTGGTGCAACCTTGGTCTCGGAAGCCTCTCCCTTGCTCTTCTTCCTTCGACACTCGCTCACATAGTGACCCAATTCTCCACAGTGGAAGCATTTGACCTTGGAGAGGTCCTTCTTCTTCCGTTTCTCCTGCTTTCCCTCAGATGCTAGGGCAGCACCCTCCTCTTCCTCCTTCTTAATTCTGATCCCCTTGTCGCTACTTCCCGCCTTGCTTAGCCTTCTGATCTCTTCTTGGCGAAGAGCCGCCCACAGTTCCTCCCAATCTGGAAGGGTTGCCCTGCCCAGTATGCTATGGACAAACACCTCCCAGTCTTCTGAGACTGCTTTCAGCGTTGTTCTCACCATCAATTCTTGATCCAGCATGGCCCCTATGGAAGTCAGTTGATCCCGGATCTCCTTCAATCGACCGAGGAAGATGTCGATCTGTTCTCCCTTCTGCATCTGGTATGACTGCAGCTGATTTTCCAGTAGCATCTTCCTCTGCACGGAAATATGCTGATACAACTTCTTTAGGGCCTCCCACATCTTATTTGCTGTATTCTTCTCGGCAATGTGTGGTACTACATGGTCCTTGACCCCGTCAAGGATGATGCTCTTGGCCCTCGCCATTGCATCCTCGTACTTGTCATTATCAGCCGGGTCAACTGGGACCGCTATTGTCCTCAAGGCGAAGTGCTTGAGACGGTTCCTGTCTAGAACGGATAAGATTATGGCCTTCCAGACTATGAAGTTTGAGGCTCTGTCTAGTCTTTCCTGGTCTCTCACCCTGTTCATTGCCATCTCGCTGCTCCTCTACTTCCCTTCTCGAAATTCTCGGTGTGACTCCCTCTGAGCCTCGATTTCCCTCCTGGAAACCCCTCTGCCAATGTCGAGAATCCCCCACTCCAATCCTTAGTGCAGCTGCACCACTGATCCGGATTTCTTGGCTAGAAATTCTCGGTAGAAACTCCCTCGTCCTTGGTCTTGCCTTGTTAGGTACCGCTCTGACTACAGTACCCGACCAGCTTCACTCTGCAACTTACCCACAGCCTCCTAAGCCCCAACAAACTGAAGGTTAGAGCTTCTAGGCTCTGCACAATCCCGGCACCAGCAAAATCTACACCTCCTGGCCACGGGCGTCAATCCTTCCTGACTGAGAAAGATAACCGGGCACTGCGTAGGTCGAGTCTGCTCCCCTCTACCACTGCATTGATCCTCTTCCCGGCTCAAACTTGATGACACAGGCACTGCGTCACACCTTCCTTGCTGCTTCTCTGCTAGGAACAACTTGTGTCACTCGGGACAACTGTTTTCTGCTACTGTTGCTCTGCTTGGTTGATGTCCTCAGTTCTTCTGTGATATGCAACCACGCTTTGATACCATGTTGGAATTTCTAAGTCTAGCTGTTAGGAACCCTTCAATTACTTTTTTGATTTATTTTTGCCTACTTGTTTTGATTAATTAAAAAGTTTTTTACCATGTAAATACTGAAAATAAATACAAGTACTTACAGATCATCAACTGAAGGAAACAAAACAAGCACAAAAGTGACATCGTTGTTTTTGAACCAATGTCCCCGGAAAAACCCAATGCGGAAAAACCGGTGCAGCTATCTGAGGGTTTTATTATTATGCAGTTTTTTAATACAATCTCGGTGCCAAAACCGTCTCACCCAACAGAGAAGCAGATATTCTAGCTGAAACCCCATACAAACACTCTGGCAGCTCCCAGCTCCAATCTGCCCCAAGAAAACCCCAGCGTCAGCCTCTAGGGACTGCGTCAACCCTTTCTGGCCCAATGTCACCCTAGCTCACCCTACGTCAGCCTTTGGAGGCACTGCATCATCCCTTAGAGCCTCTGTGTCACCCACGCTGGCTCTCTGATGCACTGCGCAACTCCTGGCTGCTTCTGCGTGAGCCCTGGCTGCCTCTGCGTGAACCTCTAGTTGGCTCTGCGTCCCTCTCTCCCGGCTTCTGCGCTAATCCTCCTGGCACTATCTCTGCCTCTCTACTTCTGTATTCACTGCCCCTTAGCTGCAATCTGATCACTCCTTCGACTTCTTCAACAAACCCGGCCCCAGAAAATCGAAATCTTGATCAACTCGGTGTGTTCTCCAAGTGACCCCCAAGCCTCCTCTTATACTTTTCTCGTTGACAATTCAACGGCCAAGATTAAGTCCATAATCAACGTCTAAGATTAACTCTGGCTTTATCCATGACTTTTGGACCATTCTAACACAGTTTTATATTAATTCACACTAATATTTTATTTTCCCTAAGTTTAGACTTAGGGACTCCATTAAAATATTAATTATTTTAATATCTCCCAAACTGTTTAGTATCTGCCCAAACCATTTCGGGGTATTGGAGATCTCATGTGCTTTAGTGTCTCCACCAATTTTCATGGCTAGAGCACATCCGATGCTACCCCAAATCAACAAACATATATGACCAGTGGTTTTAGTTTATAATTTTGTCTTATGTGTCTAGTCATTTCGTCTAGTTCTATTTTGTAAATGTTTCAAAAAAAGTACATATATCTGTCTATATTTCATTTCTATTATATATAAAAATTACATAAATCTGTCTATATGCCATCTCAATTATATATATATATATATATACCCTGTTTTGGGGGATCTATGTACTAGTATCAGAAACTTGAATCCCTGTGTCTGTATCCCATATCCCCATGTAATGTGACTTAGGTCACTAGATTAACAGGAGACCGAGAAACCACAAAGTTGTACAACTTTTGGGGTATTTACTATTTTCCCACTTTAATATAAAATGCTCACTAGCTTTTGCTTTTCAAAATATTAAAAAGGCCATACATGCCTCATAAAGAATTGTCGAGGCCCAAGCATACTGTTTCTTTTGATTTGGATCAAGTGTTGAACTATTATTATTGTATCTTATCGTCATCTCTCCTCGATTAGTGAAAAAATAGCAACATAGTGAAGAAACCCAGTTCACAAAATCTGATTCACAAAAGATAAATTAAAAGTATACGAAAATATAAGTCACGAAACTCAGCATTCTTAACTTATATTTTGCTAGGCCCTCCAAAATATAATCATGACTTGAAATGTTGGAATTGTATTGGAATATGAAAAGAAGACAAAAATTGTACTTTCCCAGCCTTTGAAACAGCGATACAAAATCACAATATTTGATGTTATACATCCTCACCCCAGAAATATGGTTCATTCTATGAAGTTCTAGAGAAAAAAATGTTTCATAAAAGATGAGAAAACAGTACTATTATACAGAATACTTAATATTATGAACAAAGATGATGCCAGGTAAACTCTAAAATAAGATGGTATAAAAAGGGCAGTTTTACCTCTGTAAGATACTGCATATAACTATTTTCCAAAGGGTATTTCTCACTTGCATAGAACAGCATATGCTCTGCAAGATAAAAAACTATATTTAAAATTTATCATGAGACACTTTCTGCTATTATATTATCAGAACCAACTTGTTTTAAGAACTGCGGGGGATTTTATTGAATAAATTCATTACTGTCAAAAAGACTTTCAGAACCAACTTGTTTCAAGAACTCCAGGGGATTTTATTGAATAAATCCATTACTGTCAAAAAGACATTCATTGCTCCATTTACTAAGTTTTTTGGAATTTTTTCATAATGTTACTGTGACAGTTGTCATATGATGTGCACATTCACTTCTAATCTAGAAGTAGGCACTCCCAGTATAAAACGCTATATTGCCACAATAATTCAAGAAAAAATTGATAGGAAAGAAGAAATATTTACAAATAATGGTAGGCATTTGTGGATTAAAGCCTTTCTTTGTTTTTCTTGTTAATATACGGGTATACTATATTTTATTAGCTATCTTTTCATTTAGTCAGCCAAGCCATAACCTCTTAGAATAAAAGAAAGAATATTTCGAAAGATCTTTTTTTCTTTTTAAATACATCTTGTATTTAGAGAATAATGATTAAAATCAGAAAACCAAAAAGTGAAAGGGTATATGGCATATGCGATGAGCTTCATAACCTCTTCCAAAGAGCTAATATGTAGAAACAATAGTAGAGTACTATGCGCGATCCAAATATTGGGTATCTTTGATAAGGAAAACTCCTTTTGCCAACAATTGATGATGAATCTCATCCTCCCATACTAAACTAAAAGTAGAAAAAGAGCTAACATCATAATCAAACCAAATTTACATCTTAGTTTCCAAAAAACAAATAGCACAACTATCCTCAAGCAATGCCAAAGCACAAAATGACATCATTAACAAGAGTGAGGACATCCCCAAATAGTCCTGCATGCAATGAACCCTACCTTGAAGAAGCACTAAGTGATGATCCTCAAACCAGCTCCAACAATGCCTTGCAAACCAGTAATCAACACAGTGAAACATGACAATGTACAATACATTAAGCCTCATAAGAATAATCATAAATGAGAGGCAGCTGAGAAAATGTAGGGAGAATCTCTAGCCAAATGTCCATGGAAAACCATAGCTCTCATTTGTGGAACTGTTGATTCTGATGAAAATCACAAGTGAGGAAATACTCTAGTTATCGCTACATGTTAGGGGATAACGATGGCCATTTCTAAACTTTCAAAATATGCCACCAAATATACATTTGAAACAAAGAAGAGATGTCATATTTTTTCCCTTTTTCCTTTTTCGAAGGTGGAAAAACCTATCATAACTCAGTTGTCAACCAACAGATAGGAAAACCATCACTGGCTGCTATCTGCAAATGCAAGCTAAATCATCACTATTTTCAAATAAAACTGCACCATCTAAAATGACACATTGGTTGTCCATAAGGGGTTAGACTTTCACACCTATATGCCTCTAGGACTTGTTCTGTTCACTTGTTTCTTTTTGTTTGAAGAAGACAAGCTCATAGCCAATCAAAAGTAGCTTTAGATCTTACTGCAAGACCAAGGGACCTATTCTATGGTACAGACAAAAGACCTATTCTTATTTGTTTTCTACTTGAAAAGTCTAATTAATATGTGCCTTTTAGTTTATGTAATCTACTTACCAAGAAAGTGTGCCAAGCCCTCCAAGCCTTCAGGGTCGCTAAATGATCCAATAGATACATCCATTGATGCCGCAGTCTAAAACATGAGAAAAATAAATTAGACATATAATAAATAAAGAAAGAACATAATGAATAAAATATGAATATGTGCAAAGTGTTCATATTGTAGTCATTTCCAATCACATGGCACATTTTCACATAAATATACAAAATAGTTTCACTTTTTCAAAATATGTATCATTGTTTGATAAATTTTACAATACCATAAACTATTTCAAATAAGCATGCCATAGATACCAAGCACACTAGAATTTCAAAATGATAATCATACGTTACAACTTTGGAACCTTCCGAATATCAACATGAGTGCTTTCAAGTACTTATTAGTCAAAATTGTTTCACATGCCCCCAAACCCAACATAGAAGTATCACTTCCATTAATGGGAGAATGATTTTTTTTCTTTGGCACTTGGTTTTTGGGTAGCTTCAGCTGTGGATATTACCTTTTATTACCTACATGATCCATCTCAACTAAATATTACTCTATCTCTAGCCACATGAGCCAAAGTTAAATTATGATTCATTGTAAGTGAACATGTGATATAAAAACAATAATTTCTAACTAGCGATTTCTTCCTCGCAAGATTCAAATATTCAATAATGGTTTCATTATGGAAAAATAAAATTGATGGACAATTTCATAAGGAAAACAAAATGATTTTTCATAGAAAATTACAAGTTTATGAAGCTTATTTTGTTGGAAAAGACAATAACTATAATCAATTTCCATTATTAAGATAAATCCTACTAAAGGTGTTTTTGATGATTTTCCTAATGAAATTCAAGCTTTTTGTAACCATCTATATAATCATGTAGTTTTCACCTAAGTTGCTTTTGGCATATTTCTCTAAATTTTCATCTTTTGTATCTCTCATATACCATAACTATGAAATATACCTAAGCATAAACATCACACAATACAATGAAAATGGCATATATGTGCTCCCCTTATAGCCAAATATACATCAATATTGTGTGCGCATGAGGACATTTGTGTGCCCCCACATCCATTTGGGAGCACCACAGGTTTATTACTTGGAGAATAAGGGGCCAACCCCTTGTCCACTATTTTTGGAGTCCTATTTCACATTCTGGCACCTATGGACTTCATTAGGCCTCCTCTAAGGCCCAACGACATATGTTATTGATCATTCAACCCTACTTAGAGGATTACTCTTTTGTTATTGAGCTAGTTTGGTGGGCTTGTCACCAAAAATACTTGTTATTTTGCACATTATTTTATTCTAGGGGCTAAATTAGGCCAAAATAAGCTAAATTGAATTCATTAGACATTGTATAAATAGATGATGAGTTGATTCATACTCTCATAATCACTTGGATTGATCATATTCTCTTGTGATATTTTTGCTATTCTCTTTGGAGGACAAAATTGAATTGATGGATAAATTTTGATGTTTGGATATCTTCATTTTTGTCTTGGAGCTTCTATATTGGCATATGATGATGATTGGATATACTTGTTCTCACATGTAAGTGTTCTTTTAATGCTATTTTGTCATTCTTTTCTATGTCACATAAATGATGCTGGGATTTTCACTATACTTGGCCAAACTTTTGTAGCTTTTCTTGGATGAAAGGGTATAAATTTGCCTTTTTATTAGCGTGCATCATGTTATGGGCCATGTTTGAATAAGAGAACGTTCCTAGAGATATTTCATTGAAATTTATCTTGAAAAGTCATAACATCAATACCTTGAAGCAATTTTCTTCATGCCCTAATTGTCATGCAAAATTGTTCTACAGGCCTTCTTGACTGAATGAAACCATCCTAATCATTGGAATCTTCTTGACTCCATTTTGCCCAAAGGAATAGGCATTGTTCTTCCATAGGTGATCATCTAAAAGCATATTCTTCTCACCTTTTCTCTTTCTCTCTAAGCCTAGCCTACATAGGTCACCTAGGGCATCAATTATCTCACAATCTAGCCATCCAAACACTTAGATTTTTGGTCCACAGTTGTGGTGGAATTTTCTCTAGAGGCCCTCCAAATTTGAAGCAAATTTGATGTTGAGATCTCGAGATATTGCAAGCCCTAGCTCAAGGATCATTTCTTGCTCTAGGTTTCCCTTGGCTAGTGACCTCATCTGGATCATTGCATTATATTCCAAGAAGATATGTCCATTGATCCTCTTCTCTTTCACAATTAGGTCAAGCCCCTCCTTGAGTGACCAATTCCTCTTACATGTCCTAATTTTAGGTCCACTTGGTCCCGTGTGGTCCCGCAACTTTTGAAGATAATCTCACAAAGACCACTTTGGAACCAATTTTTCACAAGGGTTTCTAGGACTAGGTTCCTCCTTCATAAGTCTTATTTGCAAACCCTAACCCTTGAAATCCCCTTGGCCTTTCTTAGAGAGCCTTACACCTTGCCTCTCAAGCAAGTAAACCACACATGAGTCACTCTTGTGAATAGGCCTAAGGAATCACTCCTTACCTCTTCATTGACTCATTCATTTAGTGATTCCCTTCATATCGAGTCTCCCCCCATCGATGAAAGTCCATAAAGAGCAGGGAGCCTTAGCTAAGGTGACAATGGGATATCGCTCCATTGTTGCCCTTGGCCTAGTAGTTGCCCTTTTAGGATCCCCTCCTAGGACTTTTGGTAGTTTGAGCAGTAACAGGAACCACCGAGACAATGCATGCTATAGGATAAAGTTTGAGTTGTAGAAAACAATGTGAGCTACAGGACAGAGTATGTGAGCCACTACGTATTGATGCGAGCCACACAGAGAATACAATGTGAGGCTATAGAATGCGAGCTATATAGAAAACATATGCTAGTCATAGATAGTAAAGTGAGCCGCATGTAGATATGCCATACCATCTTGTCCACATAGAATGCCATATGAATTTGTTATGTGAGCCATGTTGCACCTAATTTGTCACAAGTCCAAGGAAACAGTTGTAAAAAAAAATTCACAAGTTCAGAATCATCAGCCAGTCAGATCTTATGTTATTGTAAACCCAATTTCTGCAAAATATAATGTAAATTATGCTAGTACGACCGTTTAATTATGTAATAACCTAGGTAAGCCTATGATTTTGGCGACGAATTTGATCCTAGGAGGGTATTAACCTCACCGCAGTATGTGTGTTTCTAAGCATGGATAATCGGCAGAGCTTTTCCTCCAGCTTAAACCCCAAAACTAGGGTGGAATTTATTGACAAGGTCTTAGGTGAGTCCTAGTGTTTTATCAAGTCTTTGTAAAAGTGGTTTGGGAATAATTTAAGCTATTTGGCTAAATTATTTTATCACAGATCACTTGGTATATTAGATCATATTCTGTGGAAGAATTGGGTAATAAATATGAGGGTCTATAACGAATGGGTATTCCAGATTCCCCCTTTGACGATTCAATTTGTAATATCTTATGTAAAAAATATTTTAGTGCATGGTCCCTTATACTTAGACACTATGGCTAAAATATTTGAGGGTTAAAAAATAATTAAACCCCTCTTGTGTCAATTAATTAATTTTTCTGGCTAAAATAAAATTAAATCCTAAGCCAAAAAATTAATTCATTTACAGTCAACAATTTAATTTTAGAGGAATTAATATCTCCCAGAGGAAAATGACCAAAAAAATTGTGGGTCAAAAGGAAGTTAATTTTTGGAGGTCCCCCACCAGGGCAAAAATTGATTTTTTGAGAAAAATTAAGCTTTTGGACATTGGTGGTTAAGTCAAAGTCATGTTTTTGAGGGAAATTAATCCAAGAAATCAATTTTTGCATCAATAAAAAATGGTTTTTATGAGAAATTCAAAAATTCCTCAAAATAAATATTTTCGATGGCAGAGATTAAAAGATGATCAAATATTTATCGACGATCGAGATTATTTTGATGGGGATCAGGCCAACTAGCCGTTATTTTCTACTTGGAAGATTTACCTATAAATTACAATCCATTTTGCTTCTCTGGCCAACATCTAAGGATTTTGCAGTGATTTGGGAAAATATTGTAGATCTGAAGCAAATTAAATTTTTGACGAGGGTTTCAAATTTTTTAGGGTCTCTAGCCCCAACGTCCACCCTCTAGCCTAGCCGCAGCCCTGGTTTCTCCTTCAAATCCTAGCCGCTGGCCATTTTTGGCCTTGAAACCCTTTTCATGAGCCCCATAGGCTTAGCTGCAAGCCTCTAAGGGCCTCGGCCTGCCTTTCTTTGCCTGTCCGTAGGCCTTAGGGCCTCCCTCAAGCCCTTTGTTAGCCTTTTCTCCCTCTGTCATCACCTCCTCCCCTACCTCCAGCCCTCGGCTTGCCTCTCCTTTCCTTCCTTCCCTGTCATGAGCCTAAACAGGCCTCTCAGCCCTCCCTTTAGCCAAATGACAGCCCTTTTAGGGCCTGCCGTGAGCCCTTTGGGCTCCTTCCCTTGAGTCGCAGGCCCTTAGGGCCTTGATCCCTTCGCTGCCACCCTCTTCTAGCTATTCGTTGGCCTTCTAGCCTTCTTCCTAACCCTCCTTTTCCTCTATCCATCTCTGTTAGTATCATTTGATTTCTGAAGCTAACATTTGTTTGTCTTGCAGTCACAATTTCATGTTTGCAGATGGTCTAGCCATTGGAGGAGTTGTGGGCAATCTTCTAGTCATCTTCTAGGCCCAAGGCCTATTGGTTTGCCTCCTAAAACTCTTCACACCCTCACTGTTTGCTACAGCAAGATAATCATTTTCATAACAGTGGTGAAAATTTTATTTAAATGCCCTAAAAATTATTCATGAGTTGCTTAACAAAGGAAATATTTGTATAAGTTGGGGATCCATTTGTTGGGCATATTTCATGAAGTTTTGATGACTGTCATCCTCTTTAGGTCTGCATTAAAAATTCTGATTATAACAGTGACAGCGGTATCTAACCTCATCAGGAATCTTGTTTGGCAAGACATTTTGACTTTGGGTTATCTCATTTGCATCCTTGCATTTGTAGGCACCTCATATCTAGAATTTTAAGTGATATAAAATAAATTAACTCACTGCTGTCATAAGGTTTGCTTACTGCTCATTTGGATATCACTGGAACATAAGTAACATAAAGCCTTCATTTGGTTATGCTCTATTGGTATAATTGCTCACGAAGGAAGAAGTCGCATGCTTTGCTTACCTTAAGTTTCCTAAAAGTGGCTTAATAATTGGTGAAGTATTTCATGTGCTAACATCTTGTTGTTTCTTGTGAATTGTTTAAGCTTCTTTACACCAATAAGATCACTCTCTCACACATTAAGCTCATAATCCAATAATCTTGTTGAATGGTTGCCTAAGTGAATAAATCTAAGAGTGTATTTGCATCTATTGTTCTTAAAGATCTAATTTAATTGAATATATCTTGAACATTTGGCAATGAGGAATCTAATTGCAATATTGGCATTATCTTGTTGGTATACCTTGAAAGGATTATAATTGCATAAGAGCGTTGAATGTCTCATTGGCTAATTGCTCTAAGTGGAAAAGTGGTCTAATCGTCATTAGATTTATGGTTCATGTTTACATTGTGAATGATAATTCTATATTTGTGAATCTTTGAAAGAGCATACATCTTGTGATCTTTGAGGAATTACATCCTGGTTATCTGTGGCTACTTGTTGGCACTTGTGAAATTGGAACATATTCTTGTGGTTGAGACTGTCATTTATTTACCGTTGTTAAGTATTTATTGTCAGAACTGAAAATCAATCATAATTAAGTACTTAAAGGAACATTAAACAATCTCACCTTAAGAATCACTAAATAATCTTGTGTTTGCATCCTAGAGCTAGTATTGCATTAATAATTTACCTCCAAGCGTAAGCTTGGTTGATAGAAAGATAGGAATGCCCTTCTCATCTTTGCTTGAGAAGTCTAGCCCCTCTAGTGTTTAAAACGGTGACTTTGTAGTCATCAAAGCCATAGTCTCTGCAGTGCCGGAGGCACTGAGTATGATAGATTTCAAGGAGAGGAATCGTTAACCAAGCCATTGCTTGCTTCACCTTGACTTATCTTTGCCACTTACTTTAGAGACTAGGCTCAATATAGATAAAGATCAAGGGATACACTTGTGAAAATTTGGAGACCCAAATCCCTACTGCGACAAACTGATATTACTTCTCCTACTTGTTAATTCATGCAAGTTATTTACTGTGTTACACTATAAATATCAAAGTAAATATGACTACAACCTTCACTAATTAAATTATATGCGGAAACAAGAACTGAGCAAGAAGAAATAACCACACACACAATTGACATCGTTGTTTTTGGAAAAATGACCCTGGAAAAACCCAATGCAGGAAAATCGGTGCAGCAGCTGAGGGTTTGTATTATTATGCAGTAGTTTCTTAATACAACCTTTGGATGCCTAACTTGCTATCTGATACATAGAATCTGACTAGCAGAGAAATTAGTGAGAACTACCTCACACTATCACTGGCGAACCGACACTGATCCAGGCCCTGGATGGTTGGCCCCACATTGGCTCTGCGCAGCCTCTACGTCAACCTCTCTGGGGTTTGTGTTATCTCTTCCACAGATATTTTGTTGTCTGTAACTTCCTTCCTCTGGCCCTCCGATCTCACACCCCGACTTCTTGATCTGGAACTCGACTTCCCAGTTGAATCTCAATCTTCCTCTGAAGCTCTGCGTGGCACTGCGTTGCCTCTTCTGGATCTCTCTCTGCCTTTTCTGTGATGTATCCCTGGATCAAGAAACTCTCCAACCAGAAAACTATCCATCCCCCTCACTACAAGAAATCTCCTCGATGACTTCTCCGGTAACCGTTGTGTTGCTTTCTTGAGAAATCGATCTCTTGATCTCACTCACTGTGTCTTCCAAATTCCCATTGAAGTCCTTCTTATACTCTTCTCATTGAGTAATCAACGGCCCAGATTAAATACTAATCAATGGCTCAGATCATATTGACTCGATCTTCGTCTTTTTCTAGAAGATTCACACCCAGTTTTATTGATATCCTTTAATTATTTTAACTTCATAAGTTTAGACTTAGGCATCCATTAAAATTAATTAATTTTTTTAAGAAAACTGTCTCCGGGTGGAATTTCCCAAAACGATTTCTAGGTATTCTAGAATACATGTGTCCTAGCTTCCCTGCAAGTTTTGAGGCTTAGAGCACATCCGATGCTACCAGAAATCAACAACAATTAATTAGGCATCTAATTAAAATAAACTAAGAATCCTGCATTTCACCTAGTTTGTAGGATTTGCATTTCATCTCGGATAGTCAACCATCCATTAAGAAGCAATTGTTCATCTGGTCATTTGGTCTTTAATTGATATAAAGCAAGTGGTTAACTCCATAAGGCACTAGTCACACATATAAATCTAATCAAATCCTTGAAACTTGCTAAAATCAACCAAGTGGCTAGGTAATTCAATCGTGTCCCTTGGACTTGTTGGTTTCCAACGAGTTTTGCACTCTCATTTCATAGGGGCTACCCTCGATAGCTTATTATTGGGAGGCAACTAGAACGAAGAGGTCGGGGATCAGAGTGACAACCCACGACCTGAGTCATTGTCGGGGTGCTTATACAATCTGAGCGACAACATTTTTTCTGGCGCCATTGTCGGGGACCATCTTTTTCTCGACGCTTTAACGATATTTCCTCATTCTTCATCTTTTCATTATCCCATCAATCGACACATTTTCTAGCGCCGTTGATTTTTCTTCATCTTATCATCACCTTATCCTTTGTCCTCTCACTAGTCTTTTCATGTTCTCAATCCACACCTTTAGCACCTGGCCATTTCGGTTGGTTTCCTGTTTGGGTGGCGACTCCACTTATTCATCCATTTACAAGAGCTTACTCTAGAAGAAATCATGGTAGCTTGGTTAACCCCGCTCTCAAAGCTCGGTTGGACAAATTACATTATAGTAAGCATTCATTTTTCTCAGACAAGAAGCCCTCCCTGATATCCATCTACGTCTCCCTAACTAATTTTTCGGGTTTTTGCCTTTTGGATTTTGGAGTTAGATTCATGTTCAAGTGGCAACTCCACTTCTTTCATTTCTTGCAAGAATTTCTGCTAGAAGCTCGCTTCTTATGGATCTCTTGTTTTTCGGGAACAAGGATCTCTCTCTTTGACATCCATCAGTTCCTTTTGAAAAAGTCATCATGGATGATTTGTTCGCCCCTTGCAACTTTGCCAACATTCAGGGGTATCCTCACAATCTTCCAGATGCTACTATGGACAAGCTTCCGCTTTTCCATGGGAATTATGTCATCAATGCCAAGGCTCACATAAAGAAGTTCGATACTTTTCTGCAAAGATTGCTCATGCAATTGCATATGATCATGAGGACATTAGAATGAAACTCTTTGTCCTTGCATTAGGAAATGTTGCATTGGACTGGTTTCATGACAAGCCAAATAATGCTTTTGATTCTTTGAAAGGCCTCACTAATGCATTCAAAGATAAATTTGGGGACAAGAGAGAAGATAAATATTCAGTCAAGGAGCTTAACTCTATCAAGAAAATGGAAAATGAGACAATGGAAGAGTTAAACCAAAGATTTAATGTTATTATTAAGGATATGACTCAAGATTACAAGCCTCATGACAAGACAGTGTTAGATAAATATCTTGAAGCCTTTTGTGTTGAGCCTCAATATGAAATAAGACATGCCAATCCTATAACCTTAGCTGCTTCTCAGAGTATAGCGGAAGAATTAGAAAAGGATAAGAGAGCTTCGGGTAAGTCAGAAATTCTTGATTTTGAAAGAGGTCTAGTCAAGAGTAAAGGAAAATAAATTAAGGAAGAAGAGCATGAGAAATTAAAGAATTAACTCAAATGATTAAGGAAATGAGAATTGAGCATGCTAGGGAAATAAATGCCCTGCAGTCTAGGCTAATTCATATGGAAATAAATCTGACCAGCGTAAAAGGAATAACAGCCCATGGCCAAAAAGGAATCCGCCCACTGAGCAGAGACCTCCTGATCCCTTAGAACCTACAAATATGGTGTTCCACTCCTTTTGCAGACCATGTCAAAGTTTCCATAATGAAGAATCTTCTACTATTGTGAAATATATATTAAATAATAAGTTTGCAATAGTTGCGGATCAAATCAATATGTTTGGAAAAGAGTTTCAATTGCCTTTAGAAGATTGGATGGAATTTAATGAAAGTAGTTATAGTGTTAAAACTCTTATGCCTCTTAGCTCAAACAATGTTGAAGACAAGAAAGAGATTTTGCTTGAAGATCAGTCTGTGCAAGAGCAAAGCACAGAAGGAGTTGCTTCCAATATTTCAGAGGTTAATTTGGATTTTGATTTAGGGGAATGGATCAACCATGCAAAAATATATGTGCCTATCAATGAAATGATCAAAAGTCCTGTTCAAAGAATTATGGTCACAGAAACTATCAAAATCCCTCAAATAGAAGTTCCTAAAATTGAGCAACAGGCTCCCTCACCTTGTCTGCCATGTAATGGTTTGATTGACATAGAGAAGGTTCCAGAAAAGGTATCTCCTCCCAAGGATCCTCCAGAAGAACCCATTGTGATGCAATCTAGCAATGGGAATTGTGTAGTCCTTTCTGATCCTATAACCTTACTCGAAGATAAAGAAGAATCTAAGGAGCAGATATGGCACATGAGTTTTGATGGTGCTCGCTCTGAGCAAGGCAAAGGGGTCGGAATTGTTTTGACTTCACCTTTAGGGCATGTTTTTAAGTTTGATTTCCAGTTAGATTTTGAAGCTACTAACAATATAGTTGAGTATGACGCTTTGTTGATAGACCTTTAAATAGCCAAAGACCTCAAAATAAAATTGTTGAGTGTGAAGGGGGATTCTTATCTTATCATCAAGCAAGTTAAAGGTATATTCTCATATAAGAGTGATAGACTTAAAAAATACAAAATGTTGTATCGGACACTATTGAGTTATTTGATGCCTTTGGTCTCCAAATCATTCCTAGAGAAGAAAATAGTCAAGTTGATGAGCTTGTTGTAGCCGCTTCTACTTTCCAGATATATGATAATTTGATAAGAGATAAGGCCAAAATGGAAGTCATTTTCAAACCGTCAGTCCCGAATAATGTAGAACATTGGCAGGTTTTTGATGATGAGAAGCAAATTGTTCGTTTTCTCAATCATTTGGGTGAGTCTGAAAATTTTCAAGTCCGCTCTCAAGAGGAAGGGTCTGATTATAAGGGCAAAGATATATCAAACCCTACACTTGAAAATATGGTGGCTATGGAGCAGCTTTTCGACAAAAATGATGCAACCAAAAGGGGTGATGAAAATAAAATAGACCCTGGTGAATTTATTGAAGTAAATATTGGTTTCCCCGAAGACCCAAAGATTGTCAAAATTGGTAAAGGGACTTCTAAGGAAGAAACGGAAAATCTCATTGATTTACTCATCGAATATTGTGATGTTTTGGCTTTCTCTTATGACAAACTCAAAGGTTACAGGGAAGATGTCATTGAACACACTATTCCCTTAAAAGATGAGGATGCTAAACCATTTAAGCAAAAACTTAGGCAAATCAATCCTTGTTTGGAACCTCTCGTGCAAAAAGAGTTACAGAAAATGCTCGATATTGGTATCATCAAATAGACTCCACATTCTTCCTGGTGCTCAAACTTGGTGATTGTTAGAAAGAAGAATGGTACTATTACACTGTGTGTTGATTTCAGAAATCTCAACTCAGATTGTAAGAAAATTAATTGTCCTTTGTTGATTTTTGGTAGCATTGGATGTGCTCTAGCCATGAAATTTTGTGGAGAGGCTAAGGCACAAGAGATCTCCAAGACCCAGAAATCGTTTGGAGAAATTCCACTCGGATGAAGAGATATTAAAATAAATAATATTTTAATGGGTCCCTAAGTCTAAACTCTGAAAAATTAAAATATTAATGTGTATTAATATAAAATGGGTGAGAAAGTTCTAAGAGACGAGGATCAAGCCAGTTCTAATCTTAGTCGTTGATTAGGGACTTAATCTCGGCCGTTGAATCGTCAACAAGAAAAGTATAAGAGGAGGCTTGAGGGTCAGTTGGAGATACACCAAGAGAGATCAGGAATTCGATTTTCTGAGGCTGGGTTTGCTGAGAAAATCGAGTTAGAGATCAGTTGCAGTGAGGGGAATTTCAGCAAGGGATTTCGATCCAAGGCTGAAGAATACATATCATAGAGGCAACAAAGTGCTAGAAAAGGCAGCGCAGAGCCTAGGAGCACTGAGCCAAAGGCTAAGGAGGCCAACGTAGAGGACACAGAGGGCCATAGATGCTGACGCAAAAGTCGTAGAGGTTGATGCAGAAGTCGAAGAGGGCTTCAGAGGCAACACTGGGAGTATCTGTGGGGCAGACCGAGAGATGATCAGCGGACACAAAGCCAAGGAAGGGTGACGCAGTTCTAGAGGAGTGCTTGGAGCAGCTTTCGTTGTCCGGCACAAGGAACAACCGGAGTCACTGTGGGATTGTTCATCCGGCTACTGATTTGCCAGAATATCTGTCTCCGAAGAGAGGTACTACTACTGAGGATATTCTCTGAAGGGTGAGCCATTTCTAGCACCCTAGTTGTATTCAAAAATCTGCTTAATAATAAAACCCTCTATATGGTGCACCGGTTTTCTCGCATTGGATTTTTTGGGGACGATTGTCCAAAAATAACGGTGTCCCTTGTGTTGTCTCAGTTTATTTCAGTTGTTGATCTGTATATTTGTGAAGGCTGCAATTGTGTTTACTTTAGTGAAACATGAATCTCCGATCACTCGCGATTAATCACAAGTAAGGACTCAGTACTTTGGATCATGTTTGGACTCAACATATATGAGATACTTATTCATTCATGATATTTTGGACATCTATTGATATTATGGATTGTTTGGACATGGCTTTATTATCAATGAAAAATGTTTTTTTTTTAAATTCAATATATGTGTATATCTTTATTTATTGAATTCACCGGTTTTTTCCCAAATTTTTCCCAATCTGATTAAAACTCTCTGCTCTCTTGGCTTGCCAATTGTCGATTTCGAGTCTAGTAACATTGGCTTACTTCGATATTTATGTTATTAAATAACTTGTTAATGTAAAGAACAAGTAGGAGATAGTAAACCGGATATTGCAGTAGGGGTTTTTGATGTGTTAGATTCAGAAATTTTTAGATGGTATTAGAGCGATTGCAGATTATAGGAGGACTGAAGACACCAGCCGAAGAAATCTGAGAGTTTGCAGTAGAGAAGCAGTTGTCCCGAGAGACAACATTGTTCTAGAGCTAGAGACGCAGAAGGAGTGACGTAGTGCAGAGAAGGTGACGCAGAGGCTCACGCAGTGCCTGCGTCAGCATTCTGAGCCAGGAGAGGGTGACGCAGTAGCTGGGAGTAGCCCACACAGTAGCTGCGTCAGCAGCCCAAGCCAGTGCAGAAGCAGGGGGTGCAGATCAGGCCTACGCAGTGCCCAGTCATCTTTCTTAGCCAGGAAGGATTGACGTTGTGCCCAGGAGGAGCTGATCCAGCGCTCACTGTGATTGCGCAGAGCCAGAAGGGCTTAGATTCTTCAGTTGTCGGGGCTAAGGGAGTTGTGCAAATTGTGATTTGAGGAGCTGTTGGGATGGTGGTTTTGTCAGTATAGTACAGTGTCTAAGGAGACGGAACTATTGAAGTTTCTAAGTTTACTTAGTTAGAAACCCTCCATGCACTTTATCTGATTTATTCCTACCTACTTGTTATTTTACTTAACAAGTTATTTACAATGTAAATACTAAAAAATAAACACTAGCGCATGCTCAACATATTACAGATTAGCGACTAAAAGAAACAGAAACAAACACGCCATATCACACCATTATTTTGGACTAATGTCACCAGAAAAACCCAATGTGGGAAAACCAATGCAGCTATCTGAGCGTTTTCTTATTAAGAAATATCAAAGTACAATCTGGGTGCCGACACTGGCCTACCCAACAGAGAATTTCCTTGGCAGTAATACCTCTCAGTTTCTAAAAAATCTCCTGGCTGAAACCCCAGATAATCCTTCCGGCAGCTACTCAGCACCAATCTGCCCCATTGTAACAGTCCAAAAATAAATATCTAATTAACATTAAATTTAAATCAGAGTGGCACTTACGTAGCCAAATAAACATGTAATTAATAAACTAAATTTAACTATGAATAGTGCTTACCTGTGGTAGAAGTAGGCTTACTGCAACAAGGTTTTGGGGACGACTCTCCACCCAACCGTAGGCTCAATTGTGCAAGGATTTGCTACAACTGGCCACCCCCGAGCCCTCAATCAACGTACTCTAGCAGTTGACTCCTATGTCTTAGAACACCATTCTCCCA
>APFE030731479.1:66130-79606 GCA_000404065.3 Pinus taeda | reverse complement strand
TACAATGCCAAAATTATAGTGAACTCGGGAGGCTTCTCTCCAAGCTTTTTGAGCATAGGAATAAAATCTTAAATCAAAATAAATAATTTGTCTTTTTAGGTCCGACAGATCATTATTTGGTCTCAGTGGACGTTAACCACCACCATCATCATCATCATCAAAAAAATTATATTGTCAAATTCTAATTAACAAAATAATAAAATAATTAATCTACTACTTAAATAATTAAAAATAATATTAAATCTTATTTAAAATTATAAACCAATTCAAATTTAAATATTATATAGAACTTAAAATTATACAATTTTTACTAAATATAATTTTTAATGTAAATATTATATTATATACAACTTAAAATTATTAATTAAATGTCCAGTGTAAATTATATATTTCAGATTCATCGAGCAAATTATGCTAACACAAGAATAGCGATACTCTGAGTTACTCATTAGCTAGTTGCTCGGTACTTCTAGAGCATCGAAGTGTGGTACTTTGCATTTAAGTGCGTTTTAGCTTTTCATTTATGGTGTTTTCTAGGTTCTTGCAAACCTGGGGATTATGTTTAGAGGAGTATTAATTATAACAGGATACTTTTAAAAGTAAATTGATTTGTTTTCATTGCAATTTTAAGATTATATATATATATTAAAATTAAAATTATTATAGTTAATTTTTATTATAACATTTAAATATAAAAATACATTTAGATTTAATATATTATAATAATTTTCTTTATCATATTGTTTAATATATGTTTGGTGTCATCATCCATATTAATAATAAAAAAAAACTAGTAATTTTCAACATAAATATATGAATTCTAGTTGTTTTAAATTTAAGAACATTGTATAGAAATTTAATTTAGTTGATTATATGATAAACGACACCGGCTGGAAGGTTTCCAGCTTACACCATGAACAAGAAGGAATGGTGTGAGAGTGGTGCCCTAGCTAAGCTAATATAGTCAACCTGACGCTAATATCCTTTAGTCAACCTGACGCTAATATCCTTTAACTAATTTATTGATTATAACAAAATTTCTTCTTGGGCCTTTTCCTTTTTCATATGGAGCTTCCCCGCTTGCAACATCTTTATATGCTAGTAAAGGTGCATGATTTTGGATATTTTTTTCCTTGCCTTTTTGTTACCTGGGCCGAGAATCCAATTATTTAGTTCTATGTTGACATAATCACGCTTATTAGGCAAAAATCACGCTTCTAGTTTTATGATGGATCAATTCAATATATATATATATATATTTTTTTCTCTTTCTGATAGGGACTTGTTCCTAACCAATAGTAAATTATGTTGGATACCTAATTTGTTAAAAATAATGTGGAAGATGATTCATAAAAGAATTCTGAATATTATGTTGAACACCTAATTTACTAAAAATTATGATGCCAAAGTTGAACCATAAAAAAATCCAAAAACTTTAAAAGTTAAATCCAACAATCATATAATGTATTTATATGTAACATCTTTCTAAGTAATAAAGAAATTCAGGCTTATCTTTCCTATTTGGTTGCACATTGCAATGGTGGTATTAGAGCAAGCCAGGGCATTCTCAGAGCTATCAACTCTGCCTCCTTCCCAGAGCCTGTTAGTTCTCTGCCATCTTCTGCTACTCAGACCTATCCCTGCACATGTAGAAAGGTTGTATGTTACCAGAGTAACACTACGCTGTGAGTTGTGAATAATTATTTCCCTTACCTGACCTCACTGTGTGCCACAAGATTCTTCACACCTGCCAAGATTCTTCGCTCTATGATTGTCCAGTTAAAACTCGGGAGGCGAGACTACAGGGTGTGTCCTTTATGGTATAGTCATTGGTGGAATGGAATTAAGGGATGCTTACTCTACTCGAATGCTCTGTACACGTCCACTGTCAGTTGCCAACGTGTGTGACTGTATGGAATCAACAATTTTATGTTATTGTTAAAATTATAATGTTGACTCTTATTTTTGTTTCTTCTCTCTCTATTTTTGTCTCTCAATGTATTTGTTTTTCACTCTTTTTTTTTTTCTCCAAATCCATATTTCTCCCTCTTCTCTCTCTTTCTTCTCTTTTTCAATGTCTCTCCCACCTCTATGTCTCCCTCCTCCACTCTTTTCCCCCTTCCATCTCACTCTGTTTCTTAAATATGAACCAATTGTATTGTGTTTAAGAAAATATTCAACTTAAAAACAATAAAAAAACATAATTAGTTGTAAAATATTAAACCTATATTTTGGATCAATCATGTTAAAGAAAATACAATAATAAAAAAATTAAAAGTATCATGCACTATCTTTCCTGAATCATTGTTAATCACTTTGTTTTCTCACTTCGCTTGGATCTTTGGTTAAGATGCATATCTGGTTCTTTATAATACCATTTATAATTAATAAATTTCCCATATGTATATATAAAAATATTCTCATTTTTCAATTTATTAAAACCTTCATTTAATCTCTATGGGAATATTGTTTTTTTTTAACAAGGTTGGGTGGTTTTAATATTAGCAAAAGGCTTTGATGGAGCAAGCTCCCATTATAAAGACTGTACCATGAAGAACCTCTAAGCCATGAGATAGGAATGCAGTCTCTTCTCCTAGGCTTGATTTCAGGACTTCTTGGATTTTTTTGTGAATTCTAGTGTATTGCCTAACAAACTAACCTACTAAAAAGAGAAATTTGCATGTCATGGATTCTCTAAGAGCTTTGTAGCCTGATTGCCCCTGATTTGACTGATTCTTCTTGTCATGATTGTCCGGGTTCTCTCCTTTGTTGCTCAATGATTTCTCTTCTTCATTTAATTGAGATCGTGTGATTTGTTTGCTTGTTCTTCCTTTGTCTCTGCTTTCTGCTCCGAATTTCATTGTGCATCTTTGATTTTGTGTTGCCTGTGTTGCATCTTCTTTGGTTGCTGATTTCCACTTTCCATTTGGTATAAACAGGGACTGTTGGATGTGTTAACAGACGAGGTTGTTAGGAGAATATTGGCCAAGTGAAAATCCCAAAGATTGGGATTGGGGGATGTACTGTTGGGATTAACCAAAGGAACAAGAGGAGACTAGAGGAGCCATCTCAAATGATGTTCGTTGAGATCTACGGTTATCGGGATTGAACATGTCCGTGTGTTAACCGAGGAGAAAGGCGGAGGTGGTATATCAGGTAGGATATAAACCATAAGTGGTAAAAGGGAGAGATCGCTCGATTCCATTGATCGAGCGACACTTAGCATTGGAGGTAAGAGAATAAACCACTTTTCGGGCGGGTAATCTCCATGTTTGTTGATAGCCTAAAATCAGTGTAAGTCGTTTGATTCTCTGTGTACAAATTGATGGTGGGGAAGGTTCGTGCAGGTTTGAAAAGATAGGTTGTTCTGCGACCATCGAATCGAGTGCCCGATCAATGGTCTTGAATTGATTGGAGATCGGAGAGAGGAGGGGACAACAATATGGAAAAGGTTTAGGAGAATGGACCCAACAAAAATAATAGATTCAAATGAAAGGTTTTTTGAAATCCAAGAAAGGCGCCTAAGCCGATTTTTCCTTTGTAAAACAATAGAGCTAAAGTCCCTGCCAATGACAGAGTTGTAGGGGGGGCCACTTATTGCTCGATCAGTGTAGGTGTTCAGAAGGGATTTGCACTTGCTAATAGGAGGGAAAGAAGGGAGAAAATAAGTATGGAGAGAGCAATCTGAATAAACAGAAGAGTGAGGGCTTAAGAAAAATTCTGCATGTTGAAGAGGGTAAACACTGCTAGCTATTAGAGAGGTCAGGGAGGGACTTTGACACCAGAGAATTATTGTAATATCCTAGAAAAAGGAGGTTTCCTCACTGAAATTGCTGCTGCAATTTTTGTGAATGTGC
The DNA here is from genome assembly GCA_000404065.3 of Pinus taeda. Taxonomy (NCBI): domain Eukaryota; kingdom Viridiplantae; phylum Streptophyta; class Pinopsida; order Pinales; family Pinaceae; genus Pinus; species Pinus taeda. The sequence continues at coordinate 75,749 of APFE030731479.1, read as the reverse complement.
CTTCTATTCTTATAATGCTTTATCTCTTGCCGGAACCTACCTTTGATGAGATAGATTGTAGAGTATTTCTTGTCTTTATTCCTGCTGTTGCTCAGTCGAGAGTCTGGAGTTTCATGCTTTTTCCTTTGATTTCCCATGTTTTCCTGGTTGTTGCTGCAGTGTTGTGTCTTTTGTTGGTTTACGACTGTTATTTTTTGATTTATTGCTTTGCTCATTGTGATATTTCCTTTGGAATTGATTATCTTGAAGCTTGTGGTTTTGTTGGTTATTAAGGAACTGAGCTATGGTATTCCTCCTGATTTTCATGAACATGCTCTTCATTTTTTTCACTGCTTGGTTTGCAAAATAATCTACCTGTTGATTGTGAATTCTCAAGACATGTCTGTAGATTACATTGCCAAATCCTTCCAGGTTTTTCCTGATTCTTCTAAAGATTTCGTTAATGTGTTTATTGCTTGGTTTTTTGTTTCTTGCCATTGCCTCTATTATTATGGCTGAGTCACCTATTATGATGGGATATTGGATTTCTCCTTTTTTTTTATTCTTGTTCCCATCAACAAACTGTATGCTTCTGCCTTATTATTTGAGATTTGTCCCAAGCCCCATTCATAAGTCACATTTTCTTTCCCATCAGGATCTAAGATGATTCCCCCTACCCCTGCCTTTCCTAGATTATACTTTGATGCCCCATCAAACTATAAACAATTCCTATTTTGATTTTTCCTCCAGTTTGTCATTTCCTTTTCACTCATTCTTATTTTCCAAGTAACTCCTGTGCTTGTCTTCCTCTGTCCTCTTTGCCCATTATTATTTATTATGGCTTTGCTGAGCCAATATCGCTCTTCCTGTTGAAGAATTTGGTAGTCTGTTGGAGCTCTTCCTTTGATATTGAGTATTTCAGAGGTTAGACCCCATGTTTTTGAGAGGGTCTTCCCTATCCTTGGAATTTGATTTTTGAAAATGCACTTGTTTCTTGCCAACCAAATTTGCTAACAAAGAACCACTGGAATCCATTTCCAAATCCTCTGAATTGTGGCTTTTTACTTTGTTGTGTATCAGTAGGCTTTCTCCAAGCTCTGAAGAAAATATGGCAAGGGCTTTTCGAAATTTATTCTTATTTCCAAAGGACTTATCAGCTGTTGCTAGCATTCTTCGGCGAAGATACATTCTTGAAAAAGATGTTGAATGTTTTCTTCAGCTTGCATGCATAATGGACATCGTGTTGGGCCTTGAAAGCCTTTTTTTCTTAAGTTTTCATTGTTCAAAATTCTCCCTTTTAAAAGAGTCCAGATGAACATTTTAATCTTAGGCAAACTTTCTGATTTCCATGCTATTTTCCAAGAAACCAAATCTTGTTGATTTGGTTGTTCTTGGAGGATTTTATATCCAGCCTTAACTGTATATTGTCCACTGCTTGGGTCCCAGAGATATTCATCTTCCTCATATTGGTGGATTGGCGTTTCCCCCTTTAAGAACTTCCTGATTTTGCTCCATTGCCCTTCCAGGTCTGCTAGAATTGCTGAGATTTTCCAGTCTTGCCACTCCTTTTGGTTCCAAATAGAGATTGAGTGTAAAGTATTGAAGCCTTTACCTTTCATCCACTCTTGTATGTCTTCAATTTCTGGATGAGTCTGAAGTGGTTCATTCCCCATGATTCTATCTTTCCAGATTGAAGTTGATTTTCCATTGCCTGGGATTTTAGAAACGTATCTACTCATTAATGGAATTGTTTTTTTAACAAGCTTCCAGACATGGGTACATTGTCTTATTGGGATATTTCCATTAAGCAATCTTTCCTTGGTGCCATCCATATATTTTGATAAACGAGTATTTTTCCACTAGCTCTCTTTTCCTGTTATTAATCTCCATACTATTTTCATACCCAGTGCTGATTCATGAGCCCAGGTATCTGAATTGATAAACCTCCTTGTTCATAAGGGAGAACAACTTGCTCCTACCTAACCAGGCTATATTTTTTGTTTTCTTGCTTCCTCCCTTGCCACAAGAAACTTCTTAAGATGAGCTCCATTTGTTTGTGGGCACTTGTTGGAGCCATGATTATTGCACATTGGTAGATAGGTAGTGTTGCAAGGAGTGCTTTGATTAGTATTACCCTTCCTACCATGTTCAGCCACATCATACCCCAACTTTGAATTTTGTTTTTCATTTTTTCAATTTGTTTAGTCCATATTTCTGTTTTCATGTTCTCTTTTGAAATTGGAAGTCCCAGATAGAAGAAGTGTGTACTTTTTTCCTGAACAGGGATGTCTAAAATTTGTGAGATCCTTTGCATAGTTCTTGGGGGGTGTTCCATCCATATATCTTGCATTATGCATTGTTTAGTAGCCCACCTGAGACTTGTAGAAATTCATCCATAACTTTTTTGAACCTTGCTATTATTGTTGAATCCCCTCCCAGCAACAATGTATCATCAACAAATAGAGAATGGTTTATTGTTTTTAACTTCTTTTGCAATTCTGATCCCTGTGATGTTTCTTTCCTTTCTTTGGTTTTCCAAAGCCTTGCTTAAAGTTTCCACTATTATAATATATAGGAAGGGAGAGAGAGGAGAACCTTGCCTGAGGCCTCTTGTACTTTGAAAGAAGTCACTTGGCCTTCCATTTATGAGAGGGGCAATCCAAGTGTTAACACCCAGGTTGTTCCCTATGACTCCCAAGGGAATACGGCCAGGGTAACCACTAACCAATCTTTGGACTACAGCTTCTAGCCCAGCTGTAATTAGAGAGGGCTCTCTCTGTAAGGTTTGTCACTGTTTTAATGGAGTTTTAGGCTAGTTATGAAGTGAATGTTTGATTGTTTTTTATGTTTGGTTGGGAGGATGCTTCTGATAATTTTAGAGCGTTATCTGCAGGTGAGACTAATCCATTGGGTAATGGGGTCTGTAGCTGTTGTTTCCTTGAGATCCTGGCTTAGTGCAGCTGGAATTATAGGGCTTGTGTGTATTTCACAAAACAAACTGTAAATTGTGATGGTGAAATGATAAACAACTAGCAAAGAGCATTTAAGGATTCTTTACTGAGCTGGGTAGTGGGAAAGAGGTCTACTACTTAGGAGCAATTACTTGAATTCCTGAAATAATAGAGCACTGTGATGATATAGTATGAAAGGTAGCATTTAGGAATTACTCTTTCGATACCATAACAGAAGAAAACATATGAAATAGCTTGGATTGAGCTCAGGGTGATCAATGATTAAGTCCTAGGACTATTCTTTTTCCTTGCTATTTAGATATTGAGTACATGGAGAACATGAAAGATATATGAAAGTATAGCAAACATATATATAACAGAGAGTAACGAGAAAAATTATTGAGCCATGGAATACACAGGAATCCTGCAACTTTCAGCCATACACCAACAAGACATCAAGAGAGACAATGCTTCGGGAAATCCCATCATCCTTTGTATTAGTTGTCTGAAGATTTACAACATAAGAGTAACAGAAGAGATGTCAAGAGATTTCTTACATCCGGAGTCCAACCCCTGCTAACAAATGCGAGGGGGAATATATAGAAGTCTATTACAAAATATCTTAGGCATAAGTCATCTGGGAGGAAAAATATCTTCTTACACTCGTACTGGGCTAGTAGATGAGAAGTTATTACAATCTTTAATGAGCTATAAAAGCTATTAACTCCTATCAGAACAATCTTGGCATTTGGGACTTACGGAGTTGGTTGGAGTCTGCTGAGTGCTTTGACATAACTGCTGAATAACATGTCCGTGCAGCTGTAGTTTGTGTGTCCTCTTGGCCCTGTCAGAAAATGGTCAGAGACTGCTGACTTGGTGGCTCTTGGAGTTGACTGAGGGTATACCACCAAGTTTTGTGCATTTCTTTATCTTTTGGCCAGCTGTCATGGTCCATATGCTGGGTCCGCATTCAACTGCTTTAAATGCTCACTTTATCCTTCTGTTTGTCCTGTATTTGACCTGGAGCTGGCAGTGACTGGACAGCTAGAGCTACCGTGGCAGAATTCTAAGCATTGATTGCCACCAGTCTTCCTTAGGCATCTGATGCCTCCTAATCTTTATTAAGGTCTCATCGGCTTCTGTATATCTAAAGAAATTAGGAGGAGTCTCAAAAAGGTGATTCACTTCATTTTCAATAAAGAATAGGCCTCCCAATTTATCATATAAACTCTGTCCTGAGGGCGGCCCTGTCTGTTCAGATGTACTGCTAGATGCAGTAATCTGATTCTCAATGTATGTTACCATTCTGTTGGCAAACTGCTCCTGGGAGACCAATTTTCCTGCACTGGTTAGGAGACTGGGCAAGCCTTTTGCTTGCAGTTCTGCCATCTTGACCTTGAATTCCTCCACATCTGCTGTGATCTCATAGCACTTCCTCTCCACAGCTTGTACATAATTCCTGAGGGTGAGCACTTTCTTGGTAATGAGAACAGCTTCTGTTCTGTTGGGAATACCTATGGCTACCAGTTCCTCCTGCTCCTGCCTGTTTAGGAAGTCTATAATCCTGTTGGCCTAATCTGGTCTGTTTCCCAGCAGTGTTTTGGCCTTATTGATTTCTATGTGTGCTTGGCCCAGCAATTCCATCTGCTGATGTATTATTTTTATTGATTTCCATTGCTGTGTGATGGATCTGCTTATTTTGGCCCATAAGATCCTTTTTATTTCGGCCATGGCTGTTTCTAGATTCAATTCTTTTTCTAAGGCCTTTATCTTATCCTTGAGGGCCTTTATTTCTCTGCCCTGCTCAGCCACCATTATCTTGGACTTGTCATATTTGGACTCCAGCTCTGCCAATTTCTCCTTGGTTTTCTTTATTTCATTGGCCTGGAGTTCCATCTCTTTGACAGCCTTGGTCAGGTTCTCTATACTTGGATTGGCCTTTTGGGCTACTGATGTACCTGCTGCTTCTGTTGTGGGGGCCACTATTGCCCCTGATGTTGCTACTGTTGTGGAAGTAGTTGGAGGAGCTTGGGAAGTAGATTCTCCCTGTTTGTCTTGTATTTCTCCTTCCAGCTCTTTCTCCAATTCACGAATCCTCTGATCTTGCTGCAGTAAGAGGTCTAGCTGGTCCTCAGCCTGTTTTTGCTTTTGAAGCTCAGCTGTTTGAGGGTGCTCGGTGGGCTGCAGCTTCAATCTCTTCCTTAATGCATTGAGATCATCATCTTTCTTCTTTATGAGGGCCTTAACACCTGTCGGATCACTAGGATCATGCCCTAGATCAATAATGATGTCTTCAAGAGATTTTATTCTATTGTCCTTGGCTTTGGAGGACATCCTCTCAATGTCTAGCTGAGTGTTGGTGTTTTTTAAAGACTCTTTCAGCTCATGGGCCAATGTGGCCTTTTCTACTAAGGTGGCATAGACCATTTCCCCAACCTGCTTGTGGAGTTCAATCTGGTCCATGGGATATATATCTTTAGCCAGGACCTCCACCCTTGTCTTTATGAAATCTGCATCTGTCTTAGGCTGCGGCCCCTTGGGCTTAAAATGACTTAATATTATTTTCTCTTTTTGGATGTCATAAACAGACATCAGTCTCTCTTGCATGGTTGGTGTAGCATCTATGAACTGTTTATACACCTCAGCCCTCAATAGCTCATTTTGAGCCTTTATTTGCTTAAAGGAAGCCTTGGTGCTCTTTGGCTTCTTGCTTTGTTGTGATTGAGAGGCCACCTCCAAGCTAACCTGTAAAGTTTGCTCCTGCTGAAAGGAGCTTGTCCCTGTGTGTTGGCTGCTCTCCCTTTCCTTTGCTGTAATGTTCAAGACATCTTCAGTAATGTCTTCCACCTCTGGGGAGTTTGCCCTTTGCCTTTTGGCCTCTGGCTGGTGGGAGGATCCACTGAGAGGATTGGACTCTTCTCTTTGTCTTTTTACTCCCCTTTCTTCATGTGATGGGGTCTGCAGAACTGGGACAGTCAATGGCTGAGTTTGAGGTGGTGGTGTTTGCGTTGTGGGAGTTTCTGGTAGCCCATTCTGTGGCATAACAGTTTGTTCTTGTTGCTGGCCCATTTCCTGCTCGGTTTTCTGCTCTGTCTGCTACCCTGTTTCCTTCTCTGTTTGCTGCTCTGTGTGCTGCTCTATGTGCTGCTCTGTCTGTTGCTCTGTCTGTCCCTTTCCTGGTTCATGTTCTGCACCCATTATGCCTTTGCCTTTGTCCACTGTTGCTGTTGTTGTAGCAGGTGCCTGTGGTGCAGTCCTTGTAACCGAGGTCCCTTGTCCTACTGAGTAAGGCAATCTGAAGGGTACCTGCTGCACATAATCCAGGTCAATTGTCTTCTCAAGCTCTTTGACATTTTTAAGCATTCTTTCGTCCTCAGTTAGGCTCTCAACTAGAGTGTCCGGCTGCCATTCTTGTAAGTTGGCATATTTTTCTATGTGTGGGTATTGGCAACGCTTAATAGCTAGGAGCCTATACTTATTTCTTCTAGCAGAGATGAAACCTTGAGGGTCATAAGGGACCCATCGAAAACTATAGGACAACTTGTAATTGTCCTTAAGGATCAAGTCTGCAGCTTCCCATCCTTCCTTCTTGTTCATGATGAAGGGGCCCATTTCATTTTTGAAATTAAGGTGGGCCTTTTTCTTGGAGCTGTGGAAGCGGGTGAGGTCTGACTGAATTAATTGCCTGTAATACTCCAAGGCAAACAACCTCATAGGTACGTATTTGGGGAGCCTGTATGGACAGAGCTCACATCCATAGACCCTGAATACAGTATGGTGTTCATATAGGTACCAGTCACCTATTTTATTTTTCTTAGAAAGCTGCAGAGCTTTCTTTATCTCATTAGATACCCTGGGGGGAGGGGACTTCATCAACATGCAAGAGATTGGGTAGACAAACTGGTCAACAAATTCACAGTAGGTATAGGGTGAATTTGTGACCTTGTGATAAACTGAGGTCCAGAAGATAACAGATCTTCTCTCCCTTGTATGATCCAGCCTTCTGATGTAGCATGGGAAGGCTTGAGAATGGTAAAACATGAACAGATGGTATATGTAAGCTAAGTATCTAAAGACTCCCTGTCTGTCCACTTTGGTCAACTGATCATGAATTCTATTGGCTATGAACTTAACAAAGTTATACTTTTGGGCAGGGGGTTGGTATGGGCTGTAAACAGACAGCAACACTAGCATGGCTCTATCCACATGCTCACTGTTTTGGTACCCCAACACATAGGCTATCATGTCTAGTAACAGCCTGTCTACATGATTGAAATGTTCATTCAGATAAGGAGGTGGCTCTGTAGTCTGGCACTCAGTTCTCATGAAGGTCCTGATGACCTTTTGCATCTCTTCACTCGTCATCTTGTCACCAGTGTCCAGCAAATAATTCATGGAGAATAGGATGAGCAATTTTGTCTGATCAAACTGTAACATCTTGTTTATTGACTCAGCATTTATGTAGAAGAGGATCCTCCCTGATGGGGTGCTGATAGCTCTGTGCTGGGCATCATAGTGTTCAGCACAGAGGTGAATGATTTCGGGGAAAACATTCACAGCTGGGAGACAGTAATAAGGCAGGTTTGACTCCCAAATCCCATGTGTACCATGCCCATCCTTATAGTCTTCCCTCAGTCGACTGAAGGTCTGAAAGAAGTCCCTGTTTCCTTCAAAGTCTCCAATGAGACAATCCTTGTCAACTAATGGCAAGGCCTCCAACTCCTTATTTGTTTGACTTAGTGAGGCCACATTGATGGATGAGGTTGCAGGAGATGCCATGATATAAGCTAATCTGTACAGGTAGAGGTAATGGTTTGACAAGTCCTTAAAGACTTTTAGTAGCAGGTCAACTGTAAACACAGTCTGGTGTCCTTCTTTTAGTGGAAAATGCAAGCTGGCTTTTGTAGTTTGCTGCGAAATTCACAGGGATGTGAGTTGCTAATGACAAGCTGTAGAGATAGTGAGGTTTCTCTGGTAAGAATGCAGGTGGCCTGTACTTGGCAAAAGGGAACAATGCCGAGCACCTCGGGGGAAATCTTGGGGTTTTTAGCCCGTGGAACGAGCACTCCACTGTCAAGTTGTGGTTTAGGGGTGGTGCAGGTTACTTGGGTTTACTTCAGGTAACAGGCAGAGCTGAATTCAGGAGTTTAGCAGTCTTTTAATGGTGAATTTTTACAGAGAATTGAAATGCATGGACGAAGTGGGAAACTGGCGAAATACCTGGAAAAACTAGCTTGGACGCTTGCGAGCCGGGCTGTGGAGGCTTAATGCCGTCGAATTGTGGACTTGCAATGGTTGAAATCTTGAATTTGTTGGCTGGAGGACAAATTTCGCGGCAGCTGGTCGACAACGGCTCCTTCTTTTGCTCATGAAAATGACTTAAAACGACTCATTTGGTCGTTTATAACGTTAAATTTTGGAAAAAGTGCGCATTTGGCGCTTTTCTGCCGATGACATCATGGTGGGGCCCAGGTATGGAAGTGACGTGGCGCTGAGGTGTAAGCCAGGGTGGTAGGACACGGTGGCGGGTAGATGCGGTGGCAGGGCTGCGTGGAGGGCCACGGGACGCGGGGGCGGGTAAAGGTGAGGTGATGTCAGGATGACGTGCGCGTGACGTAGGAGGGAGGGTGGTAACCGGGATGGCGGTAAGCGGGTTCCCTACACCACCTTTGGGCAAAGGCGGTATCGGGGAGGGGGGCTCCGAACAACCCCAGCGCCCGCCACGCGTCCCTGTACGGGGCCCAAAACCACTTTCCCCGGATGCTAAAGGTCGGCAGGTCGGGGAGTGAAATTGACCGCCCACCGTGAGATCTGGGCGGCGGAGATCGGACGGCTGGCGGGTCCTTCGACGGGTCGTGCAAGTTAGGAAGGGGTCCGCCAGCCTATTAAAATATTCATTTAAATATTTCGGGCGGAGAACCTTGGGATAGTGGGTTTTATGAGTTTTCTCATAATTTCAAAAGGGGTTATGGGTAGGAGGGGTTTTGTAGGGTCTTTCTTTGCAAATGAAGGCTTAATGAGTGAAATGACTTGGAATAGGGAGATGAAAAGGAGGTTCATCAAAGTGACCAGGTGTCATTTTGATCCCTTTTTTAAAAGACCATATGGCTATAATGCCAAGGGGAGGGATATTTATACAAACTTTGGGGTTTATACACCATGGTGTTAATACTAGTAGGGGAAGGGTAAGATAGGGGAGTTACATAATAGAGTTAGATGTTAATGTGGGGGGAAAATATGAATGAGGATCAATACAACTAATTTTTCTTGAAAACAACTTAGTTTAGAGAGTAGATCAAAATGAAAAGATTTTTGCACAAGAATTGTGGCTTGTAAAGGCCATAAGAACCACCATAAAGCTTTGAGTCTCTTTTATGTACACAGCTTGTGAAGGGGTGTTAGTAATGAGTGATATACAAATGGAAAATGGAAGTTAGTCATGCTCCTCTGTGTTGCTTTGCCTATACATGGTTAGCAAAGTTGATCTTGGAAGAAACACCACTTCTGCAACCCCATCTACCTACCCAACTATTTTGCCTAGCATTTTTTATTTCTTCTTGTAGGGTGCATTTGGACTTGCAAACCCTTTGTGTGCCTTTTCTTTTCCATTGGCTTTTTGCTTTCATTTCCTATCTAGCACTACCCTTATTTCTTCCAAGGCCCCAGATTAAGCAGTTGGGAACCTTAGT
>APFE030731479.1:0-59728 GCA_000404065.3 Pinus taeda | reverse complement strand
GGGTCAGTGGCCAGAGAGGTTAGAAGCTGAACTTTTGAGGGTAAATGCTAGTGAAATCAAGACTTCCTATTTGAGCTTAAGAGGATAGATTACATACCTTTTTGGCTTCATTAGGGAGTGAGTGAAGCTTGTCAAAGTAGAGGAGACTTCTTGTTGGACCCTGGGAGGATCTTGTACAGCGTCAAGGCAAAGGTTGTAAGGTTCTTCTCCTTTTGAATTAATACGATCAAGCTCATTTTTCTCAACAAGTATCTCATGTTATTTGTTTCATGGACTCCTTGACTTTCATGTTAAATATGTTTTATAACATTGGATATTCAGGTGCTATTTAATTATTTTCCTTGTTTGTGCTTGTAGGTTTGCGACAAAGGAACTTACTTGGTTCAAAGGAGCGAAGGCATCTCCAAACTTGCATTGGACATGAGGTAGGCCTTAAACACATTTGTTTTCCATTATTTATAAAACGCATTTAGAGAAAGATAGTGTCTGGTTGGTTTGTTTGTCATTAGGTCTTCATTAGATTCTAGGAAGGTCTATCTTTTCTGCAAGATTGACTCATTCCGCGTGACAGGGAGCAACCAACAACTAGTTGGAACCCTGGTGCTACCTCTTATCAACGGCCATAGATGTCCTTCAATCCTCAGTTACCCTTCTTAGCAACATTGGAACTGCCAGATGTGTCCAAATTAACTAATGATCCTATCCTTCATAATCCGTTCTGGCCACCAATTCCAACCACGGTTCCCAGTGATTGTCCTAAATTCGATGGCAAAGCTGGAGAAGAGCCCCAAGCCCACGTTATGACTTATCACCTTTGGTGTTTGTCAAATTCGTGGCTTGACGATTCAATCTGGCTTTGCCATTTTCAAAGGAATGTCACCGGCTCTGCTGCTAAGTGGTATATTGAGCTAACTTGCGGATCCTTTCAAGATTTTATCTCGTTGGCAATGGCATTTCTAACTCATTTTCAGTTGCCAATTCGGTATGAGACGGGAACACATCTCCTCACGTCTCTTAAACAGGACACGGCCACGCACATCTCTGATCACATACATGAATGGAGATGGTGTCGTTGTTTGATTAAGTTCTGGATTCCTGATCAGCTCCTGACCGATTGGTTTACAACCTCCTTTGTCCCTACGATCGCGCGAGACATTGCTATGGGGGCATGTGTAACTGAAGAGTAGACTGTTGCACGTGCTCAGTACCTCATCTTGGTTTATTCCCAGTACAGTACCCTATATGATTATTTGCCTAACGCCCCAAGACCCAGAACATCCAAAACTCTGCCAAAGGCATCTGTTGATGGTGTTACTGGATCTGTAAATCCGTCTTCTAAGAAATCTTCTGCAAACCCTGGGAAACAAAAATCGTGTGCTTCAAACGAAAATACTTCTCAGGGTGTGTCTACTTCTGGAAATAATTCTGAGGTTAACGTTGTCCAGTCCACCACGGTGGATAAAGCCTCGAAAGGAAAGAAGAAGGGAAAAGGGAAAAATAAATCTGATCAAACCAAGCAGGTCTCCCCTAAACCTCTACTCGAGGACGGAGCCAAACGTAAACCCAAGTATGCTTGTCTTATCTATGATGAGGATCACTACACCAAAGACTACCCAAGGCGGTCTGAAGTTAGTCCCTTGTTGAAAGGTGCTCTTGGGACTCCTGCAGTGCTAAAAGAACCTTTCCCCTCACAACAAATGTAAATGGTGGTTGAACCATCCTCATCTTCTTCTCCCTTTGGTTCCCAAGTGTTCATGGCTGGAACGATTCCCGTTCACATTACTATTAGAGCAAAAGAATATCCGCAACCTGCCGGGAAAGAACCTGAGGTCCCCTCAAGCGCTCCTCCGTCCAGTTCTGGTCCACTCAATATCGAGAGACCTAGCACTGAGACGCCTATTCGACCCCCTCCTAAAGGTGTACTCTGGAGATCTTCTTACAACCCTAATGCTCGTGCTACCCAACACTACAGCATCGTTGAGGACTTAGCTCAGGCTCCGTCATCTATGTCTACTCTAGAAGTTCTCCATAGCTTCCCCCCCAACAGGAAGTCCTTGCTATCGGCCATCGATGGCATCGACCCGGACGACTCAGATTTGATCACTTTTCATATCGAGAGCCATGTACCGAGACTGCCTCACCAGATTGCCTTCCTTATCCAGGTCATCATCAATTCTAAAACGATTCATCATACGGTTATTGATGAAGGCGCTTCAACTTGTATTATGTCTATTACTTGTTGGAAGGCTATTTCTTCTCCTATTTTGAGTCAGTCTCCTATAACCTTGGAAGCCTTTGGCGGGAGAGAATCTTGCCCTTATGGTATCTTCCAAATCTTTCCTATTAATTTGGAAGGGAAGATTGTCGAAGTGGAAGTTGAAGTCGTTGATGCTAGTCTTACTTACAACCTCCTTTTGGGCCAAAGTTGGACATATGCCATGCATGCTGTGGCTTCATCTCTAGTTCTTGTCATCTGTTTCCCTCATCAGGGGAAAATTGTCACAGTTGATCAGCTCTCTTTCTTCGCTTCCTCTTCCGAAGGCAACGTGCCTTTTGTAAAGCATACCTCCATTCCATTGGAGAGCGTGGGAGCTGGGCTCTTTAAAGATCCCACCCTCATGGGTGTCTTTTCCCTCCCACCTCCAAAGCTCACCTCTATCAATATGATTTCGGTTCGTTCTGATCCTTGGTTCCTTCCCCCCATTGAATAGATAGAACCATGGGGCGATGAGATGCCGTTGAGTTCCGTCGAACTCAACTACGTCGAGGTTGTTCTTGTATCGACTCCTCCTTCTGAATCTTCTTCTTTGAGCAGAGATCTTGACTCGTATGCTCATTCCCCTTGGCTTGGAGATTGTGCTTCTTCCGATCCTTTAAAGGAAACATTTCCTTTCGATGAAGCTATTATTGAGACTATGTCTCTCGAGGAACCCCCTTGGTCCAGTCTTCACCATCGTTCCTCGTTCCTCCCTACCCATCAAGAAATGCTTGCCTGTCTCGAGCGGTTTGCTCGTTGTCTCCCTGCACAACCCCTTTAGACACCCATCCAAGTATATCAAGTGTCCTCCGAAGGGAACATGGGAAACATCACGCAAACCCAACCGATCGACATCTCTGTTAAACCAGGGATTGTCGAGCATATCTATATTGGAGTAACTTATACCTTAGAGGAAATTCGGCTTTATATTGGTATTTTTCGTGAGTTTCATGACGTCTTTGCTTGGTCTTATGAAGAAATGCCCAGCATCGACCCAAGTATTGTGCTGCATGACCCATGTATCTAGGAGCTAAGCCTGTCCGTCAACGTTTACGCCCCGTGCACCCCCGAAAGGCTGCGGCCATTAAAGTGGAAGTCGAAAAGCTTCTCAAGGCTGGCTTCATCTACCCAATCCCACTCACAGATTGGGTTTCCAATATTTTCCTTGTGGATAAAAGGCGGGGTACCATCCGGATCTATGTTGATTACCGTGAAGAAGAAGGACGACTCTCTCTCCCACGCTGTGTTCCGTAAGAAGACGCACACAGAGCAGTATCTTCACGCTGATTCCCATCATTTCCCTGCTCAAAAGATGGGTGTTCTTAACACCTTAGCTATGCGTGCCCTCAGGATTTTGGATAAAGAAAGCCTGGATAGAGAGAGAGCCCACCTCCTTGATGTCTTTGTGGAAAACGAATATAGTAGGCACCTTGGTCGAAAGGCCTTCCTTACTGCTTCCAAAAAAGTGTTTACTAAGAAAGAGCCTAAGGAGCGCCATCCAGGTGTCCATCTTCCATATATCGAAGGGACCACTGATAGGATTGCTCGGATCCTTAGAAAGTTTGATATTCCCTCAACCTTCAGGCCCCTCAGAACCATTCGTAATTCCCTTCGGTCTGTGAAAGATCCTGTTAATCCCAAAGACATGAAGGGTGTTTATTTAATTCCTTGCTCTTGTGGGACACCCTATATAGGGGAAACAGGGCGCTCCATCCAGCAGAGAATTTGCGAACATGCAGCGGACCTGAAGCATGGAAGAACAAAGTCCTCTGCTTTAGCAGAGCATGTGGACAAGACTAAACATCATGTTTGCATAGAGGAGGCCAAAGTCATTGCTAAGGTGGATCAGTTCCATCATCGCAAGTTAAGGGAAGCTATTGAAATTGAGCGAAGACCCATCAATCTCAACAGAGATGATGGGTGGAAGGTCAGTAGAAGTTGGATCCCTGCCCTGTCTTCTTAGGGTTTCTTCCTCCCCCCCCCCTGCCCCTCTGCTTGTCCTGGGTGTTTCCTTGAGTGTAGTCCTTCCGAGTTTATAAAAATTTACATCGTTGGCTGCGTTGTGTTCTTCCCTTTTTTTTGGGTTCCTCCAGTATCTATTTATGATTATTTTCATTAATATATATATAAAGTATTAATCTATATTTTTAGGTAGATTTAATCACTGGATAACAGTCCTTTTCAAGGTTTTTAGTAAGTTTATAATTTAAATTCATAGGTTATTATTATAATATATCTAATTACGATGTATTCTTAGGTCTAGTCTTATTGATGAGTGCTACCATTTAGCCTCTTATTTTCAGCTATGATAACCAATCGGCATAATGATAACTTATATATATACTTAGATATTATATCTAGAAATAAATTAATTTAATTTCTTTTTTACTAGTCAAACTAACCCTTAAGATCAATTTTATATACCTCAATAAATAAAACATATATATATAGATATATTTAGTTAATAACTTAATAAGAATATATAATTATTTATATAACTTGAATTATTCATTCTAGAGAAGTCATTCAACAATATTAATTTAATTGTAATTTTTGAATAACCTGTAATATTATGTCATTTAAATAAATAATTTTCTTTTGGTAATATTTGTTCATTTATCTATCATACCTAATTTCTCCTATCTCTAGAAATATAATATAATATTATTATCTTAATATTATAATAATAATAATAAGATTAGATTTATTAATATATATAACTTAAATTATTCATTCAAACAATAATAATTTAATAGTAAAATTAAATTTATTATTTTATACAACTTAAATTATTCAAACAACAATAATTTTTAAAATAACCATTAATATTATTTAAACAATTAAATTTCTTTTGATAACATTCGTTCATTTATTAATCATACCTAATTTATCTTATCCCTAGAAATAAAATATTATATTATTATCTTAATATTATAAAAATAACAATAAGATTAAATTTGTTAATATAATTTTGACCTTGGTCCTAAAGTCAAATATAGCTGTTATGTAGCCGTTGGAGTCTCTGCTCAGTTTATTTAACCTGCTAGGCCATCACTGTTTCTTCAGCTTGTCCTGACGATGAACCACACTAGTTGGTTCGAAACGCGTCGACAAAGGTCTTTTTCATGTGATTTACGCCGAAGCTCTTCTCACAATTAATAAAGTATTTACATAATATATTATAATAAATAGGACAATATGGTCAAAAACCTTATTTTTTTTTTTTTTTTTAATAAATACTTACATACCGCGAAGAGCATTCTATTCAGTTGTGTGTGTGTTTCTGTTATATTCCCCTAAATGGCTTCTTCGGCCACTTTAACTTTGTGTGTGATATGGTTTTCGTTTATGCTGCTGCTTTCTGGAGCAGCTCACATTCAAGATAATGCAGCAGTGCTTTCTGGAGCCGCTGGTATTCACGATGACGACGCAGCAGGTGGCAACTATTTATAACTTTGTACCTTAATTTTTGTATTCTGGTCTGTTTATCATAAATACTAACGATATAACTGATGTTGCAGGTAAAGCTAAATCAATGGGTAATCCGATGGAGTTCCATGAAAGCAAGAGCTCCAATAACACCATGAAGCCACCAATTGTATTCACCAAGACTTATTGGAAATGCTTTTGCTGTGCATTGTCTGGTTGTAAAACCAATACCAAGTTCTGCTGCTCACTTGACTGCACTACTCACACCGGCTTTTGTGTATGTTGACAATATCTCTTGCACTGCAATTGTTAACATTGCTATGGAGGTCTGTGTGAACAGCACATTGATGCACTAGTCACTCCTTTAAATCCTCCTCTCCTTTTTCTTCACCACATGGGTATGGGACAATGATTCATTTTGAAATAAAATTTGGTTTACACTACATTTTGAAGTTTCTGCTCTTATTTTTGAATTGGTTTTTTAATCCAGTATTAAATTTTGAAGTGAAAATGGATATGGAAGAGGTACCTAATTCAAAAATAAAAATGGTTATGAAGATGCATCTAATTCATTTTTCAATAAAATTTTGTTATGTTACCGTAAATTATGGTTTTATAATCCAGTATTAAATTTTGAAGTAAAAATGGATATGGAAGAGGTACCTAATTCAAAAACAAAAATGGTTATGGAAGATGCATCTGATTCATTTTGCAATAAAAAAAAATTGCAATAAAATTTTGTTGGGTTATTGTAAAATTTGTTTTGGCATTTTAAAAGTTTGTTTTATTTTATATTGGATTTTGTTATAATGTTTTTTAAAATTTTAATTATATTTTCAATTTAATATTAAAACTAAGGAAAAATTGTTTATATATATATATATATATATATATATATATATATTCTCACTAGATGGTTAGAAATGTGTAAACAAATTATTTATGATATGATTATCACTTAAAGATTTCTTTAAGTAAATAAATATTATTTTATAATTAATTTAAATATGAAATAAATAAAATATATAATTTGATTACCCAAGAGGGTGTAGAATAGAGGGTGATGGGGTGTATTAGATGCCCCTCAGTGATTTTGATGGCTTAGATGACGCTCCATTGCTGTTTCTCAAGCCACACATAAAGCCTGATGTACTCTCATGAAATCAAACTACTTGACACACATATACTATTTAATTAAAAAATAATTTATTTATTTGTCATAAATAAAAAAATACAATTATCAATTTTATGAACAATCTCCAACATAATCAATGGCATATGCAAGACTCATAGTCTGAGAGGTCAAGTAAGAATCCAAGAAAAACTTGACTACCTTGAAGGTTTTCCTACATACATGGAAAAGCATGTCAAGTGTGACTTTTAAACCCTTATGTATCTAGGTTGTGGCTCTAGTAATCATAGTCCAATTAGTTCTTTTGAAGTTTAATGGATGTAGGCTGATTTTAAGAACTTTTATGTGGTTTGTCAAGTTCACATTATTAGGGATGTTCAACCTATTAGTTATGTCTTTTGGTTTATATTTGTTGTTCAACAAATGTGGTAAAAGTGAGGCCAACATAATTTTGAACAAATGTAATTGTTGGACACCTAATCCTCAATGGGTTAGTGTGGAAGCCGAATGGACAAAAGGAGTCCAAGAGACCTTGGGATGTGAATCCCAATGGTCACATAATGTACTATAAATGTATATCAATTGTTAATAAAAATCATATTGCATGTTTTATCTTTCATCTCTCTTGCTGTCCATGTGTGTTTAACATGGTATCAGAGCAGGCGTATTCCTTCCCTGCATAAGTAATTTGAGCCATTTGTTTTATGGCCTTTCTGTGCAGTTTATTTCTACCATATTCTTTCGTTCTGCCACACATGCGCTGCCCTGAATTCGCTCAGAATCCAAAACTGTTCCATATTCCTGTGCCTCTGGGCTCTGTCCATTAATGCATCTGTCCACTGAGCGTTGTCTGGCAGATACTCGGCCTTCTTGCAGAGAGGTAAACTGGCTAGCGAAGGTCTGGCAGCTTTGTTTCGGGAAGTGTCATGCGCTGAAACCGTCGAATGATTATTGCACTCATGTCTAAAAATCGTTGAGCGCAATTAGTGAGACAGGCAGTTTCGCTGGAGCTGAACTTGCTCCCAGGAGCATCTGTAATGCATTTATCCCAGCAAACATTTGTAAGTTTTCCTACGAATCCATTCATCATCGCTTTTCAATTTTCTTTCTAGGGAAAGCTTTGAACTCATTGAGGGAGAATCCATTGTCTGTGCTCCCACACTTCAGCCCTAAAACGCAAAATGGACCAAAACAAAACTTCTCGAAGCAACACTGCCCACTACTGTGACCTTCTAATGCCCCTTATGGTATATATATGTTACAGTGGTAGCGTTTTGGTTATGCGATGACAGTAGTAGCGTTTAACACAAGCGCTCAAATTATTTATAGAGATTTCCCCTACAGGAGTCTCAAATTGCTGGCAAGCAAGCGCTCTGCTGGAAAGCAAATGACATTTGAGGGACGAGATTATGTAGTAGAGGAGCTCACTAAAGATAGTTTCCGCGGGATTGACATTGCGACATTACTCTATTCAGCAAAAAAAAAAAAAAAAAAGTCTCCATAGTATAATTCCAACTCTGTTGTATACATTGATCAAAATTGATCTCTGCACTTTATAGATGTATACTCTTAGCATTCTTATATATATGGAATGATCTCGACACAACAAAGTTGATGTATAATCTATAGCCCTCATTACTCTTGGTTTGATAGTCAGTTTTACAAGACTTGCTTTTTGACAAGTTACTTGCTCTCTGATATGGCACAATCATAGTATATCGTTGTTGCAGTATTTTAATGGATGGTTCAGTTATATTTTTGCTACAAGGGTCTTCGCACATCAACTATGTCTCATTTTTCTCTCAGGGTACTATCTCTTGACGAGCTTCTTGCTGAGGAGAAGAACAATATCAACATAAGAATATTATATGGCAGTATTGAGTATTTAATGAAGTAACTGAGTAAAGGAAAGGAGTTGGAGTTGCACAAATTCACCCCTGGCACAGTTGAGAAACCCTTTGTGTCCATAACCAAATCAGAAAAAGGAATCCACTCCTGGAGCAGTAGCTTTATTCATAGAAACCAATGTGATCTTCGTCAAATTATGAAAACTATTTTTTGACGCCTGGACTGTGAAGATATCAGATCTATTTCATCTTGACCTCCAAGATGTTTGAAACATAAAGCCAAGGCCTATCAATGCAGTTGTGAGATTGCGGAAAGCCTCTGAGAGATTCGTCGTTGCTGCATTTTTAATAATTTGTGTATCTTCTGAAAGATGACTAAGAAGTTCCCCAGTTCATGTGACATCAAAGAAACGGTCTCTTGGTTAATAAGATGTCGAAATAAATCCTTTCTCAGTCGAACAAGAACACGCTCACTTGATGATGCAAACCACCGTCCACGCAGTGCAGTAGAAAATGAACTAATTAAGATTATAAGAAGAATTTCCACAATAGTGTTTTTGATGGTATTAAAAGCATCTGCTTTCTCTTCTTCCATTCTCAAATCTCTGCTAACAATATCAATAATCTTGCCGCCATATTTTGGAACTAAAATATTTGTTGTGGATGCAATGAGAAGTGCCACAGTTGCAATAGCCAATTTTCCCCTGTTGTGTAGCTATGGGTCCAAACTTCTTTCTTATTGAGCCACTAGCGCTGCTCAACGGAATTGTTTGTTATCAACGGAACCAATAGTCTGCTCAACAACTACCCGCTCAGCACCAACAGTCCCAACTTTGCGTTTGTTTGTACCAATGGAGGGGTGAGAGAGGCCGATTCATTGGAGTTTCCAGTGATCTGTATTACAGAGGCTGTATACTGTTTTGTTGGCTAGTGTTGTGATGGTTAGCAGCTAACATTTTTATGTAAGCAGAAGGAATCTGGATGATGTTGGATTCTCTCGGCTAAATATTGAAGGATATGGTAATATCCTAGAGATTTTCTAAAAAATCTCAGGATATCCGTGGCTTGCCCTGCGTTTTTCTTTAATCTGCAGGATTTTCTTTATGTAGCTTGAAGATATTTAGCAGCTGATAGTTTTGCAGCAGTCGAGGGATTTCTTCAAAATATTAAAGGATTTGGGTAACTGTCGGCTAAATATAGAAGGACTCGGTGATATTTGTATAATTTTCATAGTTTCAAGATATCTCTGGTTGGTTTTTTCCCTTTAAGCTACAGGGCTTTCTTGTGTAACTTGAAGATATTTAGCAGCTGACATTTTTCTATGGGATTTTGGAGGATTTTTAAGGTGTGGAAAAATTGCTAAGCTTGAAATAATATTAGAGTTATTGAGAACTCTAATCGTATCCACTGCTGACAGCGCAATCATAATCAATAAAGACATTATTGCTAACATTTAAAAATGTATACAAAATGCACAAGAAAAGATAGAGTTTTTGCAGCTTGAGACAAAGCTACAGCAGGAAGAATTACACAAGTGGAGTCATCATTCTGAACCTGTTTCTATTCAGAAGATTAAAACAGACTCCCATAAACAGCAAGTCAATAATGTTACAGTTCATTCAAATAAAGCAGCAGTTGTACATGCAGATGCAGAAACTCAGTCTGCACGTCCCAAGCCCATCATCAGACCTTGGGAACAACTTGTCGACAACAAGCACAGAACTGGTCTTGGATATGACAAGGACTTGTCCTTTCATATTCCAGACTACTCAAAACCCATTCAGTTTCAGAGTGCTGGATTCATTCATGATATTTTTCCTACTCCTCATGACAGTTCACCTCCAACTGTTCTAGACTCTACCTCTCTTCCATAGCAACAACAAAAACAACAGATTGTGAAATGCCAACACTGTGATCGAGTTGGCCATCTGAAAGATCACTGTTTTGATCTTCATCCATGTAAGCACTGTCATAAAACCAGTCATTCTTCAAACAGATGCTTCAAAAACAAATGTCCTGCAAGAACAAAGATTCATCTTGGATGGATCGCTTCTTGGCAATGGGCATCAACAGCTAAGAAGATATTCCAAACACATGTCAGAACTTGTTCTAAAGTATTGAACAATCTTGCAGCTGAATTTTCTCCATCATCTCACCTTGTATCTGATAGGGGGGGAAATGATGGTCATCTACAAGCTTCAAAGCCACATCAAGCAAGCTTGAGCCACAACCTGCCACACCAGTTTCAAAGCTGTAGCTAGAGACAAATATGCCCAGGAACATGCCTTCAATTGGCAATCTGGGACACTTCCTCTAGCAGAAGACTTCAGCTTCTTGCCAGTTTTAGAAGAGTTTCGGGAACAAAATTGAGAACACTTTCTCTAGCAGAAGACTCCAGCTTCTTGCCAGTTTTGGAATAGTTCCAGGAATTGCATTAAGCATTCCAGAGTTGTTGGTCATCCTTAAACCATCACAGGTTGAGACTTCCTTTTTCAGGTTGAAGTTTTACCTTTTATGCGGGGTGAGACCTCCCTCTATTGGTTGAAGGTTTCCCTCTTTAAAACAATAGGATCACTTCCTCTAGCAGAAGACTTCAACTTCTTGCCAGTTTTGGAAGAGTTCCGGGAACTGCACTAAGCGTTCCAGTGTTGGTGGTCATCCTTAAACCACCGCCCTTTATACCAACATTTCAGAGAGCACATCCAGCCTAGTGCTGCCATGCATTTTTGCACATTTTGTATTACAGCTCTCTTCTTGGACTCATACATAACCCTTTGGATTAAGGGGGGGAATGTTGGACACCTAATCCTCAATGGGTTAGTGTGGAAGCCGAATGGACAAGAAGGAGTCCAAGAGACCTTGGGATGTGAATCCCAATGGTCACATAATGTACTATAAATGTATATCAATTGTTAATAAAAATCGTATTGCGTGTTTTATCTTTCATCTCTCTTGTTGTCCATGTGTGTTTAACAGTAACGGCAAAAGCTTGAATTCAGATAAATGTGATCATTGGTGCTATTTTTCTAATTAATAGAAAAAGTTTGACTTAAAAAAAAAATCTATTTATTTTAAAAATGAAAATTAATATTTTATTAATTGATGATACTATTTATGGACCAAGTGGAGTAATTCCAAGTGATATGGTTTTCCTTGAATAACAATGACAAGTGAACCTGCATTTGCTAATAGTAGCCAATAATAGCTATCCCCATCTATAGCAAAAAATGGCTATCCCCATCGCATGTTTGAGAACTAAATTATGATAGGTTTAAAAAAAATACTAAAAATATATCTACATCCACATTTATTTTTATTTTTATTTAAAATTTTTTTACAAATTTAAATAAATTTAATTATAGAATTATTCAAATTAATACATATTTTTTATAATTTTAACTTTTATGTGCACTTTCCTTACCTCTCAGAAAATGACTTTAAGCTAATTTATAAGCAATTTTATATAATACTATCATAAAAATAATATTATTTTTAATGCCTTATTTTAAATTAGTAATAATATATTTTTCCATATATAAATACATACCGTTTAATTAATTAATATATATTCAAATATTCTATAATTATTGAACTATTTTATTTTATTAATATCTAGGCTGCTAAATATACATTGAAAATTATGAATTAATTTAATAATATTTAAAATATTTTTTAATTATTGAACCAATTTTTTATTAATATTTTGAAACAATAGACTTTGCTAGATATAGAAATGTTTTTATTATTATTAAATATATTATTTTTTAAGTTTTAAATATATATAAATTTGTTTAAAGAAGTTGGATTTAATAGTGAGAATTAAGGAGTATTTTATTTATGGCCAAGTTTCAAAGTTGGGAAAATATGAGGGAGTGATTTAATGTATTGTTGCACCAAAGACTATATTAATGGTTTAGCTACCACTTCTCATGTAAGTGGGTCACATCTTACCCCAAATAGGTATAAACACCAAAAAAATCTATCCATATTAATAGTTGGTGTGGCCCTAAATTAAATGCAACTTTGAGTGTTTTTTACAACTTAAATATAAGTTTTCAAAATCACTTTTCAATCCTTGCATTTAACTTTAATTGAAAAATTCATTATATCAAAAATCAAAAATTTTATAAAGTTGTGTTGTGTCATAAATTCAAGGAGTTTCCAAACCTTTAACATATTTTAACCAAAATTATTTTAGTTATAATAAATTGAGAATTCAAAAAAATTAACACCTATGATGGTATAGATATAAGAGGGAAAAAAATATCAATTTAATAAAATTTCATAATATTTTACAACTTAAAAATATCTTCTTGTAATATTTTACTTTATTAGATTTTTATGGATTTGTCTATAATGCGACTTTTTGAAAGCCTTTCCGGTGGGTTTTCCGGTCAAAATCCGGCAGCAATTTATTGGAATCGCAAGTTTGATAACTAGTTTCTGCACAATCAAAGCGTTCCAGGGTTTTTCAACGTGCTGAATCCAAATATGCAGTTAAAAAACCATTTTAACTGCAACAAATCAAAATTTAACCTCAATTTCTTCCACTGGATTCCGTCACCGGAATCTCAAAAAATCGCATTATAGACAACTCCGATTTTTATTATGTTGTACTAAACTTTTACCATATTTTACGACTTAAAAAAATATTTCTTTGTAATATTTTGTAATACTAATTTCTTTTTTTTTCCAACTCTAAAAAAACATCCTAAAATTTCTCCGTGCATTACAGGGGAACATGTTTTCTCTCATAACATATCAGATTCGTAAAAACTTTATTTCAGGTAACATATCACAAATAGAAAAACTTTTTGCACATGACTTATCATGGCACTAAAGATTTCTTTCGTGCAACACATCACGAGGCCACAGAACTTCCAAGAACGTGATAAACCACAAGTTTGAAAAGTGGCAAAACTCATTTTTATTTCATTCCATTTGAAATAGCAAAACTCGTTTTTATTTCATTCCATGTGCTCATGACTTTCTTCGAGCGTGCTGCCAACAATATTGTCACCGAGTGTTTTGGAAAAATTCTCTTTCCCTTATCTTAATCAAAGTATTTTCAATCACCCACTTGCCTACCACCACCTGTTAGATATTCCAATAAATCTTTACCTCGTAGTTAAATCTAACTTGTTTCACGGTGTCATTAGGGTTTTCTTCTGGTTTATTTTCTATCTTTCTTTTGGAAGGAGAACCTTTTCATTAGTGATAAAATTCGAATAATAATGAGGTCGCACCAAGGGTTTTTATAACTTTAATATAAAAATTGAAATAAAGTATTCATTTGGAAGAGGGTAAATGACTAATAATAAAGTTGATATGCATAGCTTACTACATGATTTGCTTCTGATTAAGGTTGTGAAAGTTTCTGATATTGCAATTTTTGGGGATTCGCTAATAATCATCTAATATCTTTGAAACAAAATTTAGCCTAGGGACCAACACCTTAAAACTCTCATCTGACCCCGAGGTAGTACGTATCCTATAGAAGCTGTCACAATCATTAATAGGAAGATGAAACTCCGAGACACCGAACGAATTCCCTAGGACTGCCATGGACTCGCATTGATACGAACCACGAAAAATATGAAGGTAAACCACAATGGAAACATACTTGCCCCATTAGCATGCAGCTCAAGAGAATATCAAGATTGCTAGAGGACTTCTCTCAGAAAGCCTTCTATGGTGTTCTCTGCAACTAGAGCCAGGACAATGATCTTCAAGCCAGCAAGGCATGCTTTCTTAAGGTTCGAAAAACGAAAATTAATGGTGACATCCGACCCTACCCCCCACCCCCATTTTTATTTCTTATTTGCATCATTAAAATTATGTTTATGGATTTATTTCGTAAGCTCTTGCACCACACAATGTTAGTTCACATTGGGAATAACTTGAATTATGGTGGACATGACAAGCCCATTGTTGTGGCACCTCTCATAGTCTAGTTGCATGCAAGTATGTCTTACCTACATGCACATAGTACTACAAGAGGCCTCTACAAGATGGCAGAGGCCTTAGCTCAACTCTTTTCCTACTCCTCCGCTGGTTATTACTTACAAAGTTATGACAATTATTCTCAAATGGGTTTCCATTGAAATTGACGCGGGTGAGCAGCTCATGAATGGGTATAATTCAATGGATTACTAGTGCTATAGAGCTCAAGGCTCGCCCCATCTTGATCTCTCCTAGTTCCATGTCAGCTGGTGGTTTAAAGTTTTGGTAAACTCTTGTCATTACTCTATGAAGCATTCCTTGGAATTATCTTTGTGTATTTCGTGGTTGCACCCCTACTATGCTCGATGAGTTTGGATGTTAGGAGTAGCTTTATGCCCTGGTCTATTTGATTGGCCACTTTGGCAATCCTTACAATGGGACACTGCTCACCAACGATTCCGGGTCTATGCTTCGCAGGGCCTATGACCTAGTCCACTTGCTCAGTCTCTCTTGTGTGAATTTCCTTGCCCCATCGTCAACTTCATTTTTCCTGTGGACTTAAAGGGACCACTCTTTTTCCTGAAAATTCACTCTTTATTCCTTCTCATTGAATCTTTCCCCCTCTACTAGAATTGGGCACTATTAAGTGAGTCAGCTTATACCCCAAAATTTCTTGCCCCTTTTGTGTTATCTCCTTATGTACCATTTTCCATTGCTAATTAATGCTCCTTGGGATCTCTAGTCTACTAAAATATACTCTTTCTCCACTCTAGTCTAGCTCAAAAATAGAGGAAATTTGAGCCTAAAAGTGATTTCCTAAGGAAAAATTAAGAAATTAATAAAAAAAGTCATGTAGACAATTTTTTAATATCAATTTAATTTTATCTATGTTCCACAATATTTATTAGCACGAGATTTAATCATTTTTTTAATATACTATCTCTAATTTTTTTCTTTTATCAAAATCCCTCAATATATGACACTTATATATATATATATATGTCCTAGAGGAACCTAACAACTAGCTTAACACGTAACTATGAGGTCTACGATTTGTACTCCTCTTCGTAAACTGGGTCACAATCAGGGAGATTTGAATATTGGATCTCTCAGTTTTCATAGATTCTAAATTACTTTGATCACCAATTAAGTCTCCCCAGGATTATATATATATATATTATATATATATATTTTAACGATGTTGTATACTGAAGCCACAATTTCACAAGGAATATATTTTTTTGGTTGGAATCCTGTAATTTTAACACTAGAAATGGATTCGACATCATCAAAAACCCCTAAGGCACCCAAAATTCCACAACTTCACAACTGTAACTTGGTTTTTCTTAAATTTCGACTAGATTTAACCAAAAATCTACTAGAAAAGCTAACTTTTTATGGGCAAAATTGTGGTCTGTTTAGACTACACATTTTTTAGGTATTTAATATTTAACTATTTTTTATTTACTTATATTTAGCTATTTTATAGTTAACTATTATATATATATATATATATATATATATATTAATTATATATATATAATATAATATATATATATATTATATTTAACTATTTTGTTTATTTTTTTGGGGCATGGTTATTAATGTCAAATGGACCTGCATTTCTGATTTATATTTTTCACTCATATCAAGATTTAAATTGCATTAATAACTTTTTTGATAATCTAATTCATATGGGTAAGGTAGGTAAATAATATTAATAAAATATTTCACCCATATCCAAATTAATATGAAAATATTTCACGGATACCCAAGATAAATAATTTAAAATTATTAAGACATTTATCTCTTTTTAAATTTAAAGGATTTAGATTGGTTTACATATTATGACATGGAAATTACATGAAAAATTCATGGCCACTTTTAGGTTGAAATTTCCGCTAATGTGAACTCTGGTAACAACAAATTCTTTTCTTGGTACTTAGTCCCATTGTCACAATAGCAGTCATATTCAGGAATATTTGAAACAAGACAATCTCGAGACTAACATGAAAATTCAAGACCTTTGGAAAACTATTACTTAATTGTTAGAGGAGTTTTAGGATTTAAAGAAGAAATTGGCTTGCCAGGATGACAAGTTGGACACTCTCCATCAACATATTGAACAACTGCAGGATCAACTCACCGGAAAAAATACTAGACCTCTGAATCTAGTGTTAATAGTAAGCATGCTAGAAGCCCCCTTCCTAACCATGTGCATATTTATAATATAAATTTCTTATTTCTATGAAAAAAAGAAGAAAAGAGAACATTCGATTAAGAACACATAAGGACTTGAACCCTTTTGAACTTTACCAAGAAACTATTTCTTATGGCATGACATATAATAGCTAATCCATAAGTCTTATATCAACTCAAATTTGACAAGCCATTCTTTGAAACAAAATAATAAATAAATCGAGTATTAGGTAGGATGAGGCAACTTATTGGTGTAGTGAGAAATCGTCAAATGGGATGGAAAAGAGGAATTGTCTCAATTCTACTCATTTTTGGAATACCAAAAAGCATGTGAAACTACACTTTGATGACTATTTTGGGGCAGTATGGTGTAATTAGGTTTTTCTTACTTTCCTAGGTTACCGGGGTGAACCTCATAGTTAGGAGTATGTCCACCTCTTCATCCAATTAAGTCTAATAACTGAAGAGGTTGTGTAGGTATTATTTCTTAAGATGAGATAACCTTGCTCATATAAGTTTCCAACAATTGGGTAGGTTGTGAAGTATGATACAATAATGAAGAATCATATCTCTCCTCTAATTTCAATTAGAAAAGAATGGAAGTAATTCCATAGGTAAACCTTTGAGCATGAAATATAGATAGAATACAAGATTTGAGTTTGTAAATAAATAACAAATTTACTATGAGTAGACCTTGGTGAACCATCCTATTGTCCTAACGGGTTTTAGGTGATCCCATCTTCCACCTTTTTCCACACGCATCACTTATTGAACTAAATTGATATAGCATACATCATATTTTTTTTTTAACATGATCGGGTACTTATCTATTATAAAAATTGCTGAATATGAGCACTGTTACAAGGAGTGGGGAGAGAGGAAAAGAAGTCCAAAATGGGCGCGCAGGCCCTGACTTCTTAGTAGTAACCTTATAGCTGATATGCTGAAATAAGAGACGGCTATATTGCCTTACAAAGAGCCCTGCAAGAAAACAAAATTTGTTGGCCATGTGATTTTTTACCAAAACTGATTGACTGAGTCCTCCATCTGAATATCCTTCTTGCTTGCTCTGGTGGAGGCCTCAGCTTGCATGGCTTCAGTGATGTTTTTAATGTGTGAGATGGCCTCTTCCAGGTGAGTGCATTTTTCTTTCAGGCTCTCTATTTTAGCTCACTGCCTTTCCATTTTTTTCTCTTGGAGTGACTGTCATCCTGAAAGTCTTCCTTGAGCTCGTCAAAGCGCTTGATGATCCTTGCAATCATGAAACAATTTTTCTTGCAAAGCGTGCAAGTGTTGTTTCCCAGCACGTGGTCCAGAGGATTCTCAGGGGGATTGCTGATGGCCTGGTTCTCATTCTGAGGTCTGATTTCAGAGGGCTCCGCCATGTCTGAGAAGAAAAGAACAGCCAAGGAGGTCAGTGACAAAAAGACCTGAGGAGAGCAGGAGTTATACCTCGTTCGATTCGGGAGGAGGCAAGCTTCAAAGTAGGGGATGCCTCGCTTGTTGTCGTTCTTCTGGATCCGGAAGAGAGGATAACACGCAACTAAGATGGGCTGGGGATGAGCGCTGATGCTATAATGCTCCTGGTCCAAATCAAAAAAAACAGAGACTGCTCTTTGCTGTCTAGAGTAGAGGGGAGGGAGGGGTTTATAAAACAACTGAGGGGGTTGGGCGGGCGTGGGATACTGAGGGAGAACGTGAACTTGGGCAAACTCGGGGTCCTCCAGGAGATCTTTGGTGCATACGAAGGGGATTACGAAGGGACTTATGCCAGAGGTCTCAGGGGATGGATCACGAGGTGCTTGACAGGAATGAGAATCAAGAGAAGGCCGGTCAATAGGCTGGGAGGATTGGAGCACGCGATTCACGAGGAAGCTGTGAGGGGTCAGAGAATCTAGAGAGAAGTAGATGTGATCTGAATAAGCCTGATAACTGATATTATTTGGATTCTAAGACGTACTTAACTTGCAATTCTGAAGTGATGTCGAGTCGGCAGTTCTACTATGGGATTGCCTTGTCATAGAGATGATCATTCTCCCTTATTTGACTGCTCGGCTTGCTGATGGCCTTGGAGGCGAAAGAGTCCGCTGCTGCATTGTTTTCTCTTAAGACATGCTTGAACGTTATTTCTCCCAAATTTCTGATGTTGTGCTGGATCCTAGCTTTATATTGCTGAGAGTGGCTTTGTTGAAGTCTTCTCCTGAGACCAAAGCTGTAATGATGATGGCAGAGTCCCCCATGATGATAGGATTTTTAATTTCCAGCCTATTTAGAATCGAGGTGCCCAGAAGGAGGCTGTATGCTTCAGCCACATTGTTAGATACTCTCCCCAATCCCCATTCATAGCTAACCATAGTTTCTCCTCTGTGGTTTTTAATGATGCCTCCAGCTCCGGCTTTTCCTGGGTTGTTCTTGGAGGCTCCGTTGAAATGTAAAGTGGGGCGCTTCTGATCTGAGATCCATTGGTTGACCTCTTCCTTGGTTCCTCTAAGTTTCCAGTGGGATCTCTTCTTATGAGCTTTTGTTTGGGGGTGTTGAAGATTGGTGTAGTTGAGGTTAAACTTGTTGTACCATTGAGTCTCTACGTGCTGCCAACTTGACTGATCTGGGAGAGCAATGAGGTTGGTGCGGATTGATTCTGAGATGATGGATATTGTTTTAGCTAGGGTGCTGGCTATGGAAGGCTTTTTGTTGTTGAAAACATAGTTGTTCCTAGCTAACCAAATTTGCCAACATAGAGTGGCTGGGATGCATTTCCACAGTCGGTTGATGTTGTGTTTGCCTTTTTTGGGGAAGGGATAACATTTCCCCCAGTTTTTCTGAAGAGAGGTAATCTGATCAAAACTTTCGTTGATTGTCATGGGATTTATCACTTGTTTCCAACAACTTTACGCAAAAGGACAGAGAAGAAAGATATGCTGTGTGGATTCCTCCTCAGCGCAGCAGAAGCAGCATCTTGAGGGACCCTGTATTCCTCTTTTCCTTAGGTTCTCAGTAGTGAGGATCTTTCCTTTGAGGAGTGTCCAATTGAAGTGTTTGATCTTTGGTAAGCATTCCAATTTCCAAGCAGTTGTGTGGAGATTCCAGTTTGCAATTTGAGTGGTTTCCTGAAGGATTTTGTACCCCTCTTTAACCGTGAATTTGCCTCCTCTAGAATCCCAGATGTACCTATCTTCGACCCCTGAATTTGTAGGCGTAGAACCAGAGAGAGAGCGCTTAAGATTGGACCAGAGGTCCCTGAGGTCGATGGGGAGGTTAAGATCCTTCCAATCTTGCCATATGTTCTGGTTCCAAGTTGATATGTCATACAAGGTTGTTAAATTTCTTTCTTCCATCCAGATCTGGAGTGGTCTAGAAGCTTGATGAAGGTTCCTTGGCTTTGAGCCCATGATTCTATCTGACCAAATATTGATGCTCTTACCATTTCCAGGGAATTTGGATGTGTTTTCTCTGAATTGTGGGAGCACTTTTTTGATGAGTTTCCACACTAGGGTGCAGGGTCTTTCCACTATTGGCTCGAAGAGGAGGTTCGAGTTTGGACCACTGAGGTATTTCCTTTTTATGACCTCCACCCACCACGAACCTTTGCCTGTAAGAATTCTCCAAATCAACTTGAAACCCAAAGCCCAATTGGAGAGGCTTGGGATTTTGATAGATAGCCACCTTTTTCATAAGGTAAAGTTACATGGTCCCATTTGACAAGGCTAAATTTCTTGGTCTCTTGCTTCCCTCCCTGCTAAAGGAAACTTCTAAGGATGATCTCCATGTGTTTGTGAATGCTTGCCGGAGCCAAGATGACCGCATATTGGTAGTTTGGGAGGGCTGAGAGGATAGCCTTGATGAGGATTACTCTGCCTGCCAGGTTCAACCAAGAGACTACCTAGCTCTGAAGAAGGCCTCTCATTTTTTCTATATGTTTGGCCCATATTTCTGCCTTGACTATTTCCTTAGCAAGAGGCAGGCCTAGATATGAGAAGAAACTCCAATTTCTTTGCACCGGAATGTTAAGAATCAGGGATATTCTTTGTTGAATTTGGAGAGGGACATTCCAAGTATAGATCTTGCATTTTCTATTGTTCATCTTTCCTCCTGAGGTTGCTAAGAAGGCATCTAGCACTTTCTTGAATCTCTTTGCCATTAGACTGGAGGCGCCCCCAATGAGAAGAGTGTCATCCGCGAAGAGCGAATGATTGATCTCTTTGGTCCCTCTTTCAATCCGGATGCCAGTGATCTCTTTTTGCCTTCGAAGATTTTCTAAGTGAATACTCAGAGTCTCAACAATAATAATGAATAAGAAGGGGGAGAGGGGGCAGCCTTGTCTCAGCCCTCTAGAGCTCTTGAAATAGTTGCTGGGGCAGCCATTGATCAAAGGAGCAGTCCAAGGGTTGGAGATGCACCCGTTGATGATACTTATGAAGTTTTTGGAGAGTCCAAATCTTTTGAGAGTTTCTGTTAAGAAGGAGTGGTCAACTCTGTCAAAGGCATTTGCCATGTCCAGTTTAATTATCATTCCTCTTTCCCCTCTGTTGTAGCTGCTATGTATAGCTTCTTGAATGAGGATGACGTTGTTAGTGATTTGCCTGTTTGGGACAAAACCTCCCTGATTCTCAGATATCAAGTGAGGAAGGAGTTTTTTGAGCCTATTAGCAAGAATTTTGGTTACAATCTTGTAGGAGACATTGCAGAGAGATATGGGGTGGAATCTATCGAAGAAGAGGGGATTCATTTCCTTGGGGATAAGAGCTATGTACGAAGACTTGGTGTTTTCTCCCATCTTGTGATTTTGAAAGACATTCTTGACCATCCACACAAAATATTTTTTGATTGTTTCCCAGTGGTTTCGGTAGAAGGCAACCGTGAAGCCATCCGGTCCCGGTGCCTTGTCCTGTTGCATACTGAAGGTAGCTGTGCATATTTCCTCTTCTGTAATGTCCTGATCCAGATCTTTGTTCTGAGCCTCTGAGATTTTGCTCTCTATTGCATTGAGGAATTCGAAGCTGTCCGTTTGCTGGGGAGCAATAGAGAGGAGAGATTTGAAGTGGTTGTGGGCTACTTCCTTGATTTCCTCTTGGTCACTGAGCTGTTTTCCATCTACCTTTATTTTATCTATATGGTTGCCAGCTCTCCTGAGCTTTATGTTGTTGTGAAAAAAGGAAGTGTTTTTGTCTCCAGCTTTCAACCATAGACAACGAGACTTCTGTCTTTGATCCTCTTCTTCAGCTCTGTTTTGTCGATAGAGTTCTCTGTACATTTCTTTTTCATAGTCTAAATCCTCAGTTGTGTATTGGATATTTTCTTTGGCCTTATTCCACTGCTCCATCTTCAAGAGTAGGTCCGATTTTTTTTTGTTCTCCATGACCGCTGCTTCTTTTGCCCACTGTTTAATGACTGATCTTAGCGCCTTTAGCTTTGTTTCCCATACGTAGTAAGGTGACCCGTTGACTTCTTTGGCCCAATGATTTTTGATGAGGGAGCGGAAGTCGTCTTGCAGGTCCCAGATTTTATTGTATATGAAAGGAAGAGGTCCTAGATTTCTGCCTTTGTCCAAATTTAGGATCACGGGTTTATGGTGAGAGGCTGAGGCATGGATTAAATGACTTTTGATGGACTGGAAACTTGCAGCGATTCCTTCTTTGGAGTAGGAATCTATCTAGTCTCTCTTTTATACTGGATAAGCCGATCCTTTTATTTCTCCATGTATATTTTCCATTGGATAGGGGAAAGTCCATCAAGTTGTGGAGCATGATTATGGATTCTAGCATATCTCTTGAGGGGTCTGCGTGGTAGTTTCCTCCCAGTTTTTCCTCCACGTTTCTTATTAGATTCAGATCTCCCCCAAGAATTATTTTCCTATTTTGTACAGATTGAAGGTCTGAGGATATTGTTTCCCAACAGCGGCCTTTGTCCCTGTGATGATTTGGAGCATATATGTTGTATATGTAGTAGATTTCCTGAGATCCTTTGTTTTTCAGATTTGTTCTGACCCACCAACTGCAAAATTGAGAGTTGATGATTTCCCATTTATTCTTGTTCCACATTGTTCCTATTCCACCTGAGGCACCTTCTGAGCCAATTGATACACCAATGAAATTCTTGAAATTTTGACTTTGGTGTTGAAAGTCTTGTGCAGAAATTTTGGTCTCCTAGATGAGAAGAAGATCCGGCTGCTCCTGCTTTAATAAATCCCTGATTGCTTTTAGTTTTAAGGGAGAGCCCATCCCCCTAAAATTCCAAGAGACGAAGATCATTATTTACCGTTGGTTGGGTGAGGACCACTCCTCTCCTTTGCCTTTTCTCCACTTCCTTTCAGCTTGCCTAGGTATGAATCCATTGGTTGTTGCGTTCCCGTTGCCATATCTTTTGCCGTTGTTTCATCTTTGAGCTCTTTGTTTTACTTTCGACCAGCTTTTCTCGGAGGGTCTGTGGATTGATTGGCTTCTTTCATTTTGCCTCTAGTTAGGATTCTATTTGTAGATGGAGGAGGGGAAGGGAGGGTGATCATGTGGGTGGGAGAAGGAGGAGCTCGGGGGGAAGGTGGAGGAGAAGGAGGATCTTCAGCAGACAAGGATTCAAAGGGATTGGAAGTTGAGGGAGGAGCTGAGCTGAGAGGAGGAGGGGGAGAGTGAGAGGAGGGTTCAGGGGGGGTTTTTGAGCTGGGACCTTGAGGGTGGGAAGGTTTTCTCCTTTTCACTGGTTCCCAAGAGCCTTCAGTATTTTCCTCATTCTCAGATGGGTCATTTGATTTTAACTTACTACATCTATTGGCGAAATGACCATACTCGTTACATACCTTGCATTTGAAGGGGAGCTACTCATAGTCCAGCTGCTGGATGTGCGTCCATTGGTCTACCCTGAGCTTGATGGCTTCCGGCAGGCCTTTCCCTAGATCTACTTCAACGTAGGTCCTTGCACATGCATGCATGTTCTCCCTTAGCTCCGATCTGTCAATGTATTTGCCTACTGCATTCCCTATAGTCTTTACTGATTCATCTCCCCAGCAGTGTAGCGGCAGATGTGGGAGACGAACCCAAACTGGGACAGCGTTTGGGATATCCATTTCCAGATCAAAGTTCGAGGTCCATTTGTTCAGGTACAAACCTCTTGAGTCCATGAAGTAAGGGCCATTTCTGAATATGAGGTTCTTGTCTTCTTTTGATTTGAACAGAAAGGTGAAATAACCTCGCCCGCAGAATCTGATGGCTATCTTCCCTTGAATCATCGTGCTCCAGTTGCGCTCAACCCATTTCTGAACTGATCTCGGGGAAGGCCAGAGACCAGTGAACTGGCCTACTAGCCCTCTTTTAGCGAGGATGATTGCAGACTTCCTTGGGAGGGAAGGAGGGAGATTTACCTCCGGGATTTCATCAAGATTTTTAATGAACTTGGTCACAGTGGGGTGAGATCTGGAAATGACTGAATCAGAAAATAAAGAGGCGAAAATTTCCGCATGGTTCTCGGAGCCTGGAGGGGGAGGGGCAAGCCCGGTCATTCAAAGAATGGATGGCCAGCGAAGGAAAACGCAGAAGGGTCAGCGCGGGGCAGGCTGGGCCCCAACGGGGGCGAGGAGCAACAAAGGGCCAATGGAGGAGGCGAGGGAGCGATCAAGACGAAAGGAAGGGGACGGCAGCGGCCCTGCCAAGCAGGGCCTAGAGAGCAGGTGCAGATGCAGGCACAGGAGCGCTAGGTCATAGATCGCTAGAGCTCGAGCATCCTTCACATTCCATCTCCCCGAGTGCATGCATTGACATAAAATTTATGCTAGGATCGCATACATCATATTAATAATCAAAAGATTAATTTTTATTTCACCCTATCTATGATGGTATTTCAACATAGAAATTCACCTAAAATTATCAAAATCAAAATATATGAAATTGCTTCTCTCAGAATTATCCATCTTAACTCGAGATCTATCATGTGCCAACAAAAATCAAATCCTTGTAGGTGAAAATATTTTTTAGACAAAAAAACTTGAAAGTAAGTTCCCTTTCCTAAAGTTTTAGAATACAAAAGATCTTTTCACCTCAATGGATTTAATCCCTCTTATCACAGATATATCTAGAGCTGTGATGGAACTATAATAGTTTTATGAGGTACATGTCAACTCCATGTTGAGCATATAGTTGTAGAAAACATCCTTTTGCACAAATAAGAGATCTTTTACTTTCAAATGCTTTATATATATGTGTGTGTGTGTGTGTGTGTATTATTTTTTAAACTAAGGCAGAAATTGAAAAGTTTAATTTATGGCCAAAATTGAATTTTTTTTTTTTGTTATTAATAGTTTTTATAAATGACACATGTCAACTCCATGTTGAGCATGAAATAAATTATATATCTCCCTCATACTAGGTTGTATAAAGAACATTTTAACGCAATCATACCTCCCATACTTAATTTCAAGAAAATAATATTTCCTAAGAATAAGCTTCTTATTTTTATTTTTATATCTAACTTCACTAATGTGCCCTCTATTTTTAATGGGTGAGTTATAGGATCCTATTGTGGCATTGGAGAAACCACAGAAGTAGATGGAACAAGTTATTGATCTTAGTCCTAATAGAGAATAAGAAACAAAACATGGTGCAGAATTAGTTAAATTTCTTGCACCTATTTATGGAGATACTTAATGTATTATGTATGTTGGAACAAATTACGAATGAGATGGTTTTATACTAGATGTTTAATAAGGACACCATCCTAGAACTTCCTCTTCTTTCTAGTGAGGTAAATTTAAATGTTGGTGTCTATTAATAGATTAAACAATCAAGAATACGTAAGTTGTATCTAGAACTATAATTTTTCCCTGCATTGAGGTCATCTCCTAGATTAATAGTAAGGGAGATTAAAAATAAATTATTTAAGGGAATTATCAAGAATGCTACCGCTTCATTTTAGTCCACAGTTCTTGATATTTTCTACAAGTTCCCTTAATCTATTGTACACCTCACTAAGGAATGGATAATTTTAGTTCCCTTTGAATTGTTGGACTCTCCTAAAAAGTTGGCATGCCAACCCTAAAGTATTCAAACCTAGAAGAACATAGAACTATCCCACCAAACATCTAAGAACACCATTTAATATCACAATGTCTACAATTAGTAAGTTTTATGGAGAAGAATATACCCCTAAATTAAAGGAATCTTGGGTGTCAATGATTTATGTTATTAGTCAAACTATCGCCACATTCCAACTAAGCCTGCATCCTATCAATATATATGGCTCAAACAATCTCTAAGGCTAAATGTATATCCCTAGGCATGCATCTAGCAATTGTCATGTCATCTTACTAGACCCCACTTGTTTGATGAATATTTTTCTAGGGATGTGTTGATTGGGAGAAATGACCCTTTCAACATTGTAAGGGAAACCACCCGGTCGGGAACTTAAAGCAATTCCTTTTCCACTGAAATGGTGGTTCTAACTCGTTAGACTAGGTCAAATTACCTTTTCTCTTTCTCTATTGGCTGAAAGTATGCCTTTTAATTACTAATAGATAAGAGACATCAGGTCAATTCTTCTTGTTGATCAGGAAAGAGAATGATCCTTAAGATGACTTTGTGGCTAACCAAACCACTCTAAAGTTTTCTTCTTTTGGAAGAGGACTTCTAAGATGCAAAAACAAGAACTAAAATGCAAAATGTATCCTATGATACACCTATCTAAGATCTATCTCGATTGAAGGAAACAATGGTATTTCTCTCAATCGAGAGAAAGCTAAAAGGATGGGAAAAGAAGCATTTAGGAAGTGGATTTGGAATGAAGGAAATATACTAATGAAATAGTTCACGATATCTAATCCTTATTAAAACAAATACAAACATACAGATACCTAATAAATAGTTACCAGACACTTAACTATAAATAAATGCAACTCCTAATAAAAATATGTATAAGAACGAGAAATTCATGTCATAGTACTGAAGTAGTTCAAATAAAATTCCATGTAGAAAAGAAAAACATCTATAACTTTAAACTGGTAGATATCTAGCTAGCCTAAATTAATAGATGTTTGTTCTTATACAGTTTCTAGTTTTCAAGATGCATTTTTTATTAATTTTGCAAGGTAACTTGAACAGAATTTTAAATGGGCTCACAATTAATATTTAGCAATAGTGCTAAAGACAAAAAATAACTCATACAACAAAAATGTAATTGAAAATTGAAAACATTTATTTCAATAATTGATGTAAGCAATAGTGCCATACAACAGTCTGCTTGGGGTAGCTCAATTGAAATTGGCCATGGAAATGAAGTTTCACCAAATCGAAAGTTTTGGGTTCAAATATTGTGCTATCCCCCTCGATCAGGGTGAGAAGTTGGACATGATGAAGATGTAGCCCTACCAAGCTTACAAAAAAAAATAATGCCATACAATAATTACATAAATAAACTCTATTATGAATATGAATCAGGCTACAGAACCTGAAAAGATCACAATAGTGCAAATCCCTCACTTCTAGCAATTCGATATCTGTCTTGGAAGAAGGCTTCAATCCCACTACAATAGTGAAAATGAGCATTGAAACTCCTCTACAAATAGACTGAAAGCTCCTAAATTATTTTGCCTCTTCTCCTGGATTTGAATCCCCCCATAACCCAACCTAGAGATGAGTATTTATATAGAGTTTACAATGTTAACAGTTCCTCTCTATTACTCAACAGTCGGAGCAATAAAACCAAAATGAATATGGTGGTTTTGCTTCTATTAGATTGTAGGCAAAATACATATTGTACCAGTTGAGAAAAATCACCATGTTTGGTACGTGCTGATGAGTTTGGGTTGCTTCTATCATAATAGAATTTCACTGTTCAAGGTGATAGCCATCTTTAACCATTCCTTTCAACATTTTTTTCCATTAAATAGTCTTTCACTACCTAGAGAAATTTCTTCAAGAATTTTGACTGTATGCGTTAATTCTCATCGGCCCTATGCGCCTTCTATCATAACAGAAAACAAAGTTAATCTATTATAGTGAGCTTTTATTAAAATAGAGAAAATATAGATTAAACTATAAAATGCGTTAAAACTATAGTTATACCCAAGACTTTATCACTAAATGGATTTTTTAAATTCAGTGTCTATAACAATGGCTGGAGGATGATACATGTGGCAAGAGCTGAGTGGTATTAGAGGTAAGTCCATCGAAACTTCTTATAATGTGCACAAACAAAAATTTCCGATATGTCAATATTGGGAGCCTTCGATATGGAGTGGACATGATTTCACAATTAAACCAAATCTTAAATCATATCAGGTCTAACATATCAGAGATCAATAAATATCAAATATAAGTGGATGAGTTATTGACGATATTAGAGAGAATTGGACAATCAGAATATTGAAGCGAATATTATATTGGAGGTTGGAAGGAGTGGTTATCGGAATATCGACGGAGTGCCATATCGGAATATTGGTAGTCATGACCATCATAATATCAAATATTGGAGGGATATGATTATCGAAAGTTGGAGAGGCAAGGTGTATTGACATGTTGGAATATTGGAAGATTGGCATATCAAAATATCGACAGAGTGATATATCAGAGGTTTTAAATTATGTTTCAAAATAAAACCCTGATATGGGTAGCCTCGCTAAACATGAGCGGAAGTGGTAATGTGTAACATAAAGGGAGGTGGGAATAATATAACGAAAAGTGGTTCCTCCATAATACTTCAACCACTTTATAATATATAAATGAACTACAACCACTTGGTGTGAGGTTCAGGACTTTTGGATATCAGGGATTTCAAATGAATTCCTTCGATACCAAATCTTTGATATATTATTATGTGCACCACTTGCTTTTAATTAAGCCTTAAAGCCCATGAATGATTCTTGGTCTCGGGGGATATGTATAAAATAAAATAAAATATTTACAATTGAAAATCAATTATTAACAAACAAATAAATTTATGTAATAAAATTAATGTACAATGTATACATTTTAATAGGCCAAGGCAATGAAAAATATCCAATCTTCAATTAGGCACCAATTGCAAACCAAACGTCCAAATGAGATTAAAAAAAAGTTATGATAGGAAGATAGGGAAATCTTGGACTCATTGAAGTAATCAAAATACTCAAAAGCATAGAGTAATATTAATAACCATTCAATCAAAGGGTCCCCATAATGAGAATTAAGTGAATAATAGAGGGCTTGTGTTTTTACTACAACAATGGCAACACATTGGGAAGAAACAATTATCTCTGGAAAAAATGATGAAATTTTAAGAAAAGGAATAAGGTTAAATCAATGAAAGTGCTAGGATTCATATTTTCAATGAAACCCAATAACGAATAATAGGGTTTTATCATTTTGTATATCTCCAATATTGATTATAAGAGTCATGTTTGCTAATAATTATTTAATTGACAACAACTGAAGATTAAAGAACAAAATATTATCATTTTGTTTAGTAAGAAAAATGAAATCTCATTGTCATAGGTAGAGCTACTGCTCCTACCAGGCATCCATAGCCTCAACAGGGTTACCTCTTAGCCCAAAAGAAATGTCAGTATCCCATCTATGTTTAAATATTTTAGAGGAGACATAATTCATTAATAACTTTGAAAACCATCGTCCCAGCTTGGTAACCAGATGTTGGCAATGCCATTCATAAGAGTTGATAGTCATGAACAAGCCGACTCATGATGAGACCTCTTGTCTTACAGCTAAATACTATGAGCCTTTATCCTGGCTTGGTGACCAGATAAGATAATGTCATAACCATCAAGATCCATGATCATGGTAGGCTAGATCATTACAGAGACCCCCTATTTTTCAAGAATTTTACACAACCTTTAATTTACACTCTGATAATTTTATCATAAATGGGGAGACAAATCCTCTCCTTAAGAGATTGGGATGCCATAGAAGAGTGGTAAAATACTAAACTGTTTCTCTTGCTTTACTACTTTAGGAGTTGTTTATGATAAAGGTTGTTGTAAAAGAAGATTATCTCTTATGTTATAAAGTGATATTATCAAAACAATATAATAAGAGTTTCAAATATGAATCTGAAAGATAGCAATTTGATAATTAAATTGATATTTTTCCTTTTACCAATGGATTTCATTAACTAAGAGTAAATATCTCCCATATATCAAACCAAAGTTGGGTGGAAAATGCCCTCTAACTAAAAGGGTGGTAATATCACCATAAGCACACAAAAGAGGATTTTCAAAAGGAAACAAAATTAAATGTCATGAAATCGTATCCGAAAGAATGGGCAAAGAGAAATGCAAACCACACTAAAATAAAGCAAATAATTACAAGAACAATCATGAAATAGGCATAACTCAAATAAGATAAAAGAAATATCTTGACATAAGGCATTAAGATTCTGTTATGTGTTTGTCAAGTAAAAATGTTGTCTCGTTTAATGAGTTTATCATCCATGATTTTGTTAAAAACTACCTAATGAAGAGTTATGACTTAACATTGCATTTAAGAGCTTAACATTGACTTATTTCCTTACTCAAATCTTGCTTTAAAACATATCAAAAAAACGATAAGAAAATTTTTATTTTAAGGAAATCTCCTTGAGTGAGCCTTGAAAAATTCTCATCACAACTATTTTATTTGCAAAAGATAGATCAAACCAAAACCTAGAAAAAGAACAACAAAAACATAAGAAAGAAATAATGTAAAAAAGAACAAAATGAAATAAAAATGTTAATAGATGATAAGAAAAATGCAAATGCCTTCTTGGAAGAATTTGATAATAAGTTTACCTCATTAGTCTTCATCTTCTTCCATGTATTTTAAAATTTTTAAAAATGATCTTTTTATTTAATCTACAAATCATTAAAAGCAAATCTAATCTATTCCTAATCCTAATCTAAAAAGTGGATTAAGACAAGGTGAGATCAAACTTCCAGTGTAGCCATTCAATTTCTTTATTTAATATGTGTACATATAAGTCAAACATTAGTAACAAAATAACAATTGTAGTTAAACCAACAAAAATAAGTTTGAATTCATTATGTACATCTATTGCTAAAATATGTATAAAAATCAACTTATTTACAAATAACTTGTTTATAAACCATCTCTCTTGGAAAGTTATCTCCAAGCAAATATTTATGGGATCATAAAATTATGGATGTATACTTGTCATAGATTCAAAACTAACCAAAGGAGAAGGTAGCAAGGTAGATTGTGAAGGAGGACTCTCAAGGGTTAAATTTGGATGACAATGAAATAATTTAAATGAAATGATATCAAGTTAATTTGGAAAAGAAAAGTTTCTTGATATTCTGTATTAAAATTTTGAATAACATATTCATTGTATTTAGTTAATGCACCTTGAGTGTGTTGAACATGCCTGCATAAAAAATCAGAAAAGAAAACATAACAAAAGAATCAAAAGAAAGGAAACATAACCAAATCGCTACGGAAATTAAAATTATAACATAATGTTACAGGGATACTCTGGAACCTATCATTAAATTCAGTGATCGAATTTCCACTAAAAGGGAATTCCAACAAAATGCTATAGATCCAAGTTTCGAAAAGAACATCAAAATGAAAAGCATTAGAAACCTGCAAAACTAACTCATCACAATATTCAGGATAAAATTTGTGTTCAACAATAGGAGACAAAATCATAGCACGTTAATCTTCATGAGAGATATCAATTTTTAAAATTAGTGCACTTTGTATAAGATAAAAATCTTTGTCATCATCATCATTGTATTCATCATAAATTACCTCCTCTTGGAAATCAAAAGAATGATCTATACTAACATAATAAAAAAATATGAGAGAAGAAGATTTTGAAATGTCGTTGATGACTAAAGAATTAACATTTGAATGAGAAATAATTTCAGAATTTTCAGAACTAGTGATAAACTTGTTTTCAACCGACATATTAAAATTGTCATTATTTAATGAAATCTGATCTAAAAACATATCACGATAAAGAAAATAATGACACCAGAATATAATGTTGGCTTAAAAGAGTCATCTTGACAATTCGTCGTATTATCATAATTCTGGTTTAATGAAATTCTTTCGGTTGCAGAAATGTGTTCTGAATTTTCAATATTCACCTTAA
Organism: Pinus taeda; assembly: GCA_000404065.3. Lineage (NCBI taxonomy): Eukaryota > Viridiplantae > Streptophyta > Pinopsida > Pinales > Pinaceae > Pinus > Pinus taeda. The sequence continues at coordinate 27,858 of APFE030731479.1, read as the reverse complement.
GAGAAGAGATATTAACATATTCATTATTTAAATCTTTCTTTTGATTAGATTCTATTGGGCCTACTTGTTGATCACAAGAATCATTATAAATTGCTTCAATTACATTTTTAGATTCCGTATTTATATTGGAAATATTCATTTCATAAATCGGAAAATGTGTGTTGCAGCTTTCGAACAATAAATGTTGTGATTTAAATTCAATCTTAGGTTGAGGCTCAATAAAATCATTTTTTTATTCAAGACTAATAAATGAATTAGATGTCTCTTGTTCTTCATTATTTAATTCTATATGTTCAAAATTAGAAGAAACAAGAGAAGAGAAATGTTCAATTGAATCTTCAGTCAAAGGTCAATCATATAAATGAAATCTACAACAAAGTGACCAAAATTTATTAGAAAAATCTTCTAAAGATTCAATTTCATACATGAAAATATTATCCAATTCTAAACATGAATTATCATAACTATACTTTTGATGCGTTATAAGAAATACCTGCATAAAATGGTTCCACGAATGAATTTACTTCAATGAAAGTAATTTGAACCATTTTTGGATTCGTCCTTGGAATGTTAGAGTAAAAATCCCGCAAATATCATTGTGAGAAATAATATTAAAAGATTCACATTTTTCTACAAAATCACAAACATGATTTAAGGCATAAAATTTACTCTCATCATCGAACTTAAAATTAAACAAGGACTCAATCTTCTTATTGGTCATGCCCCTAGTAGGTTTAGATGAGATGAAAGCATGACCCAATGTAGGAATGGATATAGGAGCCATGATTAGTTAAAAATGATAAAACAAAAATTCATCCTTCTAGCACCAAAAATGTTGATCAGGAAAAATGACCCTTTCAACAGTCTAAGGGAGACCACTTGGTCAGTAACTTAAAGAAATTCCTTTTTTGTTGAAATGGTGGTTATGATTGGTTAGACTAGGTTCAATTACCTTTTATCTTTCTCTATTAGCTTAAGTATGTATTTTAATTACCAAAGGATAAGAGACATCATATCGATTCTCCTTATTGATCAAAGAGAATGATTCTTAAGTTGACATTGTGGCTCAGTCAAACCACTTTAAACTTTGCCTCTTTGGGAAGAGGACTTCTAAGATGTAGAAACAAGAATTAAAATTCAAAATTTAACCTATGATTTACTTATCTTAGACCTATCTCAATTGAAAGAAAAATACCATTTCTCTCAATTGATAGCAAGCTAAAAGGAGAGGAAAAGAAACATGTAGGAATTGGAATTTGAACGAAGGAAATAGAATAAGGAAATAGTTCATGAGATCTAACCCTTAATAAAAAAAATACAGATAACTAAATTCCTAATAAATAGTTACCAAACACTTAACTGTAAATAGCTCCAACTCCTAATAAAAATATGTATAAGAATGAGAAATTCATGTCATAGTACTGAAGTAGGTCAAATAAATTGCCATGTAGAAAAAAAAACATCTATAACTCTAAACTATTAGATAGCTAGCTAGACTAAAGTAATAAATGCTTCTTCTTATACAATTTCTAGTTTTCAAGATGCATTGCTCATTAATTATGTAAGGTATCTTAATAATAATTTTAAATGGGCTAACAATTAACATTTAACAATATTGCTAAAACCAAAACATAACTCATACAACATAAATGTAATTGAAAATTGAAAACATTTATTTCAATAATCGATGCAAACAATAGTGCCATACATCAATTATAGAAATAAAATTTATGATGAATATGAATCAAGTTATAGAACCTCAAAAGATTACAGTAGTGAAAATCCCTCACTACCAACAACTTGATCTTTGTCTACAAAGAAGACTTTAATCCCACTATAATAGTGCAAATGAGCATTGAAACTCCTCTATAAACATAATGAAAGCTCCTAAATTATTTTTCCTCTTCTCTTGGATTTGAATCCCCCCATAACACAACCCAGAGATGAGTATTTATACAGAGTTTACAATGTTAACATTTCCTCTCTATTACTCAACAGTAAGAGCAATAAAAGTAAAATGAATCTAGCGGTTTTGCTTCTATTAGATTGCAGGCCAAATACATATTGTATCAGTTGAGAAAAATCACCATGCTCGGTACGTGCTAATGAGTTTGGTTTGCTTCTGTCATAATAGAATTGCACCACGAGGATATCCATCTTTAACCATTCATTTCAATAGTTTTTTTCCCATTAAATAGTCTTATGCTACCTAGAGAAATTTCTTCGAGAATGTTGACTGGATGCATTAATTCTCATTGACCCTATGCTCCTATTATAATGAAAAATAGGGTTAATCTATTACAGTGAGCTTTTATTAAAATGGCGAAAATATAGATTAAACTATAACATGTGTTAAAACTATACTTATACCCAAGACTTTATAACTAAATAGATTTTTTTAATTTAGTGGCTATAATTGTGGTTGGAGGATGATACATGTGACAAGAGCTGAGTGATGTCAGAGGTAAGTCCACCAAAAAATTTTATAATGTGCACAGAAAAAAATGTTGATCTACCGATACTGGGAGGCTTCGATATGGAGCGGACGTGATTTCACAATTAAACTAAATCTTAAATCATATTGGGTCTGAGATATCAAAGGTCAATAAATATCGAATATGAGTGGATGAATTATCGACCATATCGGAGAGGATTGGATCATCGAAATGTTGAAGCAAATATTATATCGGAGGTCGGAAGGATTGGTTGTCAAAATATTAAAGGAGTGCCATATCAGAATATCGACGATCATGACCATCAGAATATCAGAGATAAGAGGAATATTATTATCAGATGTTGGAGAGGCAAGGCATATTGACATATTGGAATATCAATGGATTGGCATATCATAATATCGACATAGTGATATATCATAGGTTTTAAAATGTGTTTCGAAATGAAACCCCAATATTGGTAGCCCCACTAAATAGGAGTGGAAGCAGTCATGTGTAATGTAAAGGGAGGCGGGAATAATATAACGAAAAGTGGGTCCTCCATAATACTTCAACCACTTTGTAATATATAAATTAACTACAACCACTTGGTATGAGGTTCAAGACTTTTGGATATCAGTGATTTCAAATGAGTTCCTCCGATACCAAAGCTCTGATATATTAATATGTGCACCACTTGTTTTTTAATTAAGGCTTAAAGCCTATGAATGATTCTTGGTCTCAGGGGCTATCTATAAAATAAAAATAAAATATTTACAATTGAAAATTAATTATTTCTAAATATATAAATTTATGAAACAAAAGTAATCTACAATTTATACATTTTAACAGGCCAAGGCAGTGAAAAATATCCAATATTCAATTAGGTACTCGTTACAAACTAAATGTCCAAATGAGATAAAAAGAGTTATGATAGGAAGATAGGAAAATATTGAACTCAATGAAGAAATCCAAATACTCAAAATCAGATAGTAATATGAATAACCATTCAATCAAAGGGTCCCCATAATGAGAATTAAGTGTATAATGGGAGGGTTATGTTTTTACCACAACAGGATGGGTCGATATTTGTAGCCAAGTGAGATAGTGTGAAGATTTGCAAGAATTTCATAGCTCCCACATACATAATAGACTTTATGGACTTGTGAAATGCAGGCAATTGGAGAAGTTGTGATTAATATATCATAAGCACAAAAACTTATATAAAAAATATTGGAGCCACCTAATCTCTCTATATATTTCCAATATTTGTCCCTAGAAATCTCATTTTATAGGAAGTGGTATATCATACGTTTCTATATACTTTTCTATATGGAGTTGGGGTATTTCTTTCCTATGATAAGAAATAAATATGTCCTCTATTTCTCTTTCACATAGGATATTGTGGGATCAAGGATGTCAAGAAGTAGTTGAGGAGATTTAAGTCTTAGCCACCTTCCATTCTGGAGAGGAAAGGCTTAGAAGACATAACCGCCTAAACCTAGTAAACCACCATTGCTAAGAATGTAAATATATACACCCTACCAAATTCAAGTGTGGCAAGAAGAAGAAGTCTAGAAAATAGAGATATCTTTGGATGAAGTGTCTCTGAAAATGGGAAGTACCATCATAGTAAGAAAATATAAGAATAAGGAATATATAAAAAGGGAGAATGAAAATATAGGAGGAATAGCGAGAGAAGTGGAAACAACTAGAAAAGCACTAGCACTAGTAGTCAAATAAGAAAAAACAACACTTGAAAATGAATCTAAAGCATTTGGATTTAAAGAAAAGAAAATGATTGAAGACACAAGTTTATAAAGATAAGAAAAATAAAGAAGGAAAAGAGAAAGAAGAGATGATAGGTTTAGGACCCATGAACAATGGTCCTTCTAAAACTATGTGCAACACCTTGGGTGCATCCATCATTGGGGACCATCTCCCTTTGGGTGAGATTTGCTTGGGGAAATTCAGCCCTTCAAATTTAGATGAAGTGGAAACTCTTGATTCCTTTTATTTTTTATTTTTGATAAGGATACGGGAAAATTTCTCAAACAATCCTATAAGAGATTAAAGATTTTGGGATTTCCTAAACTCATGATTAACACAAACACTACTACTTGTAGATATAATATCTAATTGATTATTCCAACATCTAAAATTTCACCTTCTCACAATATTTAGAGTTTAGTATTTGGAATATTAATCCAAATGGATATCGGTGGTTGTCCACATTTTCCATTGAATGAATGGTAATCTCTCTTGTTAGTAATTTTTAATGGTTTCTTGTGTCCCAAACTTCTGGGGCCATTTTGAGACCCTAAATGATTCCTTTTGTAAATTTTGGGGGCTAGGGAGTAATATGGAATACCCTAGCCTCAACCAAGAGTTATAATCCTTGGATACTTATTTACAACAAGCTATTGTGCATCCCAAATAGAGATTTTATGCAAAAGTTGCACCCTCGAGAAGTTGTTGTACCAACTAACCACTGTAGGGATCAAAAAACTTCTGGTGCCTTCTCTTCAATGGTTTGGGTTTTGGACTATTCGGGTTATTTATTGATTTCAAAGGCAATTATTTTAGCTCATTATAAAATATTTTGTAAATGAGCGTAGATGCCATCTCTTTCTTTCTTCACAAATAAGCTACCTCTATTCTAGCTAGTTTGTGATTTACAATATTTTGTTATTTTATTTATTAATAGAAGTTGGGTTTTCACCATATTACTATATTCTCTACCATATTTTTCTATCTTTGTTCCATTTCCTTTCCTTCCTCTCATTTCACTCCTTGTACAACCTAAATTAGTAGTATCAAGGAAATTTTCTCCTTATTGTTTCTTGGTGCATGTCCTTAACAAAGTTAAGGTATAGAGATTTAGGTTCTAAGCTGATTTCACTTGGGAATGAATTATCTCACCATCCAAAGTGACATCCTTTGGTGGAATAAAAGAGAGATGATAGAGTAGTATATCATATCAATTTGTTGCTCAAGAAAGTTGTTAAAGAATTCACTAAAGAACTACTGAATTGGTTGAAAGTCTATTGAAGGACTTGAAGTGGCCTTATGTGGCCTTTTAGTGATTGTGATTAGCCTTTTTAAAGCCAAATATTGGATTAAACACCTACCTTATATCCCTTCTTAGATTCTTGATTAGTTGAAGGGTATCCCTATTGGGGATAAGATGTCTTGAATGCCTTAGATGGGGGCAAATGATGAACTTTGGCCTCCTTTGACTCCTTAAATGAAAAGCCTAGTATTGAATCTTTGAGATGAAGGATATTTAAATGCCTTCAAGGTTGGTGAATATCCCTGTAGCTTCAAGAGGTTATAACACATAATTCTACCCAATTAAACTCACTTTTAGTCTAGATTAGTAAGATGGAAAAGTCTGTTGGAAGCCTATACATATTATTAAGATTATTTTGGGATTAGTGTCATTTAGCCCTAGGCTCCTAGTCATATGGCTGGACAAGAGTCGTGACTAGGATCTTAGGGCCTAGGGGAATTATGTGTATAGTCCATTAACTAGACCAACCTCAAGCCATCAAAGTTATTTCTTTGGTTCTCTCGATGGTTGATGGCGAGATTAATAGAATCATTAGTTGATAGACCCCTTGTTACCATTTTCATTGGTCAAAATTCAATAAATGGAGTTTCCTTGAGCTTTTGGAGTTATTTTGTAGTCTTCTTGAAGGTTAATGACCCAATTGACAAAGCCCTCAGAATATGGAACCTTAACTAATAGAGATGGGAAATTGGAATATGTTAAGTATAGTAGAACCATCATCAAATTATAATAAGAGCATGAAACATGGGATCCATCAAGTGTAGTAAACAAAAAGTATATAATTTGTCAGGTATCAAAGGTGGAAACTTGAGTTTGTCAAGAACTAGATATATAAGCATCCAAAAGAATTTGTACTTGGAGTTTAACAAAATCCTAGATGTTCAATGGTAGAACCACAAGTGATAGAAATTTGCATGGACAAACCCTAATGTCAATATTATTAGGAAAGTAGAGATCCAAAAAAACTATAAAGATAGAATTTTGGAAAGTTGGGTGTTGGATGCCAGTGTATTGGGTCATGAGTAGGATACATGGATTTTACATGATCACTTTGAACCTTGTCAGTAAGTTGGTGTTGATGTGGTACATAGACTATTTTTGGATGATTTGGGATGTCAACATGGTGTGGTGACATCGTGAACATGGTATAGAGAAGTCGATGTGGTCAATTATGTGGCATGTACCATGTGTTGGAAACTGGGACAACACTGAGAAGGGGAGTGAATCAATATTGTAACAATTTTTCCATTTCAAAATTTCTTTTTACTTTCTGTGAGAACAATAAGATAATAAATATAACTTTCAAAAATAACTCAAATAACCATAACAATCATAGTAGAACATACAATAACTAGTAAGTTTCAGAATATGCTCTTCAGTTTATTCATACGGCAAGTTACAACTTGCAAATACAATGTTTTAGATACAACCAATAAGAAGCTACAACTTCCTAGTTTATCATCTATAACTGAATGGAGCTACAACCCTAACTATTCTTCATCACCCACAAGAGGGAGCACCAACCCTTGATCAACAAGATACAACTTGCTTTGACACTCACTATTCCATTTTTCATCCATTTTTACTTCAGGATCAACGAATTCCGTTTCCCCTTTCAAAACAAATAATTTATCTTAGTCACCTCTCACAAACACCTACAAAAATCACGATATCAATACCCCGCTACTCCATAAGCTCCGTCTAAAAAACAATTGTATGCATTCTGCTTGATTAGACCTACTTATATGGAATTTTTGCTTGATATTTTTGAATTCTTTTTATTTTCTTTGACTATTGTATGCTTCCTTATTTTTGCCTTTGACATGTTTATTTCAGTCCTCTTCACCTGTTCATGAAATTATAAGACCTTAACAAACCTTTTCTACCAGTTAAACTGAGTTTATTTGCATATTTTAGCTAATTTAGAGTTTTTATAGGTTTTAGCAGTGCTTCATTATCTTTATCTGCTATCCAATGTTGGCTTAGCTACCAAAAACTGCAGTTAAAATAGCGGTTTTGTTATTCTTCCTGTTAGACATTTTTCTCTCTTCCCTTTACAAGTTTTTCTACCATAAGACCAGGTCTTTGGGAGCACTAACTTAAGACCTGGGTGCTAAGCCCATTCAAGCCCTATCGGGAGCCTTTTTTTGTTAATGGCTCTGCGTCATTGGTCCCACCTCTACAAGAGGCAACCAAGGACTAGAAAAAAATATAGCACTTAGCTATGCAAAGAGCCTCCACAAATATTTTAATTAACATGCCCAGTGTCTTTACCTATGGTATGGAGCTGAGTGTGGGCACTTAGCACGTAGCTTCCTTCCTCCCGATGAATTGTGTTTGTGTACCATTGTGAGCTTGATGGGGTCAAGCCTCTGGGTTGATGTGCCCATGGGGACTGCTTGATGCTTTCTCTATTGGCTATCGCTCTGCCTCTATTGCCTGATCCCTTCTGCCTGGTGTCGCTGCCAAATGCATAACATTGAATCCTCTAGGCTTTTATCCTGTGGATTGAGATGTTTCATGGGGTCCTCCTAAGACCTTTTTTATTGGATTGCAATTTATTAAATTTCCAACATGTCTTGACAATCCTCTCCATTTGCACATTTTTATTAACCATCGGGGTCATACCTCTAGGATGATGTCATTCTGACATCACCAAGGACACTTGGGGCATTTGGAGTAGTGACACATGTCATGTAGAAATGGGCCATTTTCAGTGCCCAAAAATCTTAAATCCACCTTCCACCTGTCCAACTCTTATTGGATGATGATGACATCATTATCCTCTACTCTCTGGGCCAATAATGATCTGCCACCTGTCCTCTTGGAGGAGAGAGAACAAGTCCTTTAAGGCCTTGTTTTGTGACCATTTCCTTTGTTATTTCATTTTTCCAAAAAACGGTTGGGTTCAAGCCCTTTGTCTTCTACACCACTCCTGAGTGGATTACGGTTTCGGGAGAAGTGTCCCTAGAGTAGCTCTCCATCATTGATTTGTATGATAAACCACTTTTGTGACCACAAAACCCATTAAAAGGTTTGTCTACAATACCCTCGAAAGTCTAGCACATGGCCTGGACCTTTCTTCCTAGTGCTTAGCCATGTGCACCTACACAATCTTACAAAATACCTCCTCTAGGCTAGCCTATAGTGGGATCCACTGCTGCCCCCCCCATTAGACAACTCTTAGTTGTCGTGTCCTGGTGAATATCACTCGATCTATTACACTTGGGTGTTGTTAGCAAACCTTCGAGGTGTATCCGTTGGGTGGGCTCCACCTGTGGTCCAACCCACTGCTGCCACGTCTGCCCAAAGCTCTCGCTTAGAGGCTCTGCTAGTCTTGGCACTAAGTTTGGAATTTAAGCCAACGTTGGCTATGCACCAAAGGCTCCTCTAGACTCTTTAACTCTACTATGAAGGCCTTGTGGTCACCAAAATTTTGTTGGCTCTATATTTTAATCCAGAAGGCCTTTTCAGGACTTTCATATATCGTTGGAGAGATATTTTAGATCTCTATCCATATGAGTGGTTTCCATCATGATCTGATTTTGTTTGGTGCTCCAAACCTAGCTCCAAAATGACTGCATTGATTTTAATCTTTTTCCATTCTTCTGTGCCTGAAGCATGCTCTTTGAGGTATTTCTTTGACACCTATGCCTCTTGCTACCACCTTCCATCACTATTTCCATCACCCTGTTGCCATCAAAATCAACATATATCAACAATATCTTGCTTTTTGCATTGATGGCAACACCAAAATCAAACAAAACACCTTTTTCTCTTTTAGAAACACCCTTAGCAAAACATGAGTGTTGCTCCCCATGAGATACACTTCTTCTACTGTAGTATTGATGTTGGTCTTGCTATCATTCTTGATGTGCTAGCTTTAGTTTGGTTACCATCTTTGACACCTTTTTTTTAATCACTAGATCACTCCTCCTTTAGCATCAATGTCAAAAGACACCATCATGCTCCCCTTTTCACCATACTCCATCTATCATGTTGATCCTTATGGACCTAGAAGCTTCAACAATATATGTTGAAAAAGGTACTAGCTACCTTGCTTCCTCTTGGATGAGGAGCTAGTGAAGGGAGGAAAAATGAATGACCCCCAATATTTGCCTAAAGTACTTGAACTGTTCTTTAGGGAGTGGCTTTGTAAAGATGTCAAAAACTTGTTCTTTTTTGGGAACATGCTCAAGCTTCATAGTTTGGGCTACAACTTGATCCCTCAAGAAATGATACTTGATGGGGATATGCTTGGTCTTACAATGAAACACTGGATATTCTGACATGCTGATTGCACTTGTGTTTTCACAAATAATGGGGATCGGTTGATCATAAAATACTTGTACATCTCGTAAAGTTTGCTTCATCCATAGAAGTTGAGTACAATAGGATGTTGGTGCAATATATTCCGCTTTAGTTGTAGATAAGGAAATGGAAGCTTGATTCTTTCTTAACTATGAGACTAGAATTTCTCCAAGAATGAAAGCACCACCACTTGTTCTCTTTCTATTATCCACATCACCCACCCAATAAATATCACTAAAAATAGTAAATGAAAAATATTTAACTCTTGGGTACCACAATCCATAGTCCATTGTTGCTCTGATATATCTGAGAATTAATTTGGCTACTAATAGATGGCTTTGTCTGGGAGTTTCTTGAAATCTTCCAACTATAGCAACAATTTGCATGATTTTTGGCCTTGGAGTTGTCAAATACAAAAGGTTGCAAATGGAGGATCTATATAGGGTCTGGTCCACTTTTGGAGATTCATCTATCTTATTATTCTTACAACTTGCAACCATTGTATTGCTCACTAAAGAGCATTCTTCGATGCCAAATTTCCTTAGCACTTCCTTAAGATACGTACCTTCTAATCCAACAATAGGAGAAAACGTTTCATCATAGTCTAATCCTTCTATTTGAGCATAACCTTTTCACACCAACTTGGTCTTGTTCCTTATCACTTCTTCATCGTCATTCAACTTATTATTGAATACCCACTTTTTTCTAATGACATTCTTGTTTGCAGGTCTTGGAACAAGTTCCCAAGTCTATTTTTTCTCTATCCGGTCTAATTATTCATTCATGGCCTTTAGCCAATTTTGATCATGACTGGCTCAAACAATATTCTTTGGTGCCTCTATGGAAAACACTATAACATGTACCTATGTGAGGGAATCCTACAACCTCCTCCTTATTTGCACTCCAGAATTTGATTCTGCAACAATATGATCAACTGGATGGTGTTTTTGTCCACACCTTGGGGGATCTCTAGATTGAGGACTAAAGGGATCTTTCTCGCTTACTTCTACAACTATGTCATCATTCTCATCACTAATGCTTATTGGTTCATCAACGCTAGATTTCTCGAGTCATTTCACCTCTTGATCATCATGCTCATCTACCATTACATTGGTGAAGTCAGCGATTCTCTTACTGATTTTATTGTAACATATGTAAACCTTGTTATTTGAATAATCTAGAAAAATGCCTTCATTTGCTTTAGCATTGAATTTGCCAAGTTTTTCATCATTTTTCTTAATGTAGCATCTGCTGCAAATTTTTTTGAAGTGTTTGATTGTTGCAGGTGTACCACACCACAAATCATATGGAGTTTTGTCATTTTTGGTCATAAAAGAGATTTTTTGAGGATGGCAATTTCAGTGTGAATATCCTTTGCGCAAAACCTCTATTGAACATTCTTTTCTATCACCATTTCCCTGGCTAACTGTTGTACTTTCCTATTTTCCCTCTTTACAACACCATTTTGTTGGGGAGCCTATGTTAAATTGTCTCTTGATTCCATTTGGCTTACATAATTCATCAAATTCCTTTGAAGTTAACTCACCTCCATTGTATGACCTGATGCTTTTTATTTTTCAATTCGTTTCATTCTAAGCCATAACTTTGAATTCTTTAAACTTCTCAAAAGCATCAGATTTCTCTTTGAGAAAGGAAAATGACATCATCTTGCTAAAATCATCAAGTATTAGCATAAAATATATCTTACATGTGGTTGAATTCATTCTAGATGGTACACACAAATCCATCTGTACCAACTGTAATGGATTTGTTGAAGAGTTTTCCTTTGTCTTGAAAGGAACTCGAGCTTGCTTTCCTAATTGGAATGATTTACATATAATGTTTTCTAGTTTTCAAGCTTGGGAAAGTCCTTGACAACTTTTTTCTTTCTTAGCTTGAAAATGTAATAAAAATTCGGTGCCCAAGCCTTTTGTGCCATAACCAGTTGTCATTTATCTTAGTTAAACAACACTCTTTTTTCTTCTCCTTTAGCCCACAGACACTTTTGTCTAGTCTTACAGCCTCATCAACTATCTCACATGTGCCTATGGACTTGATTTCATAATTTTTGGTTTTAAAAACCACATCATACCCTTCATCGCACTTTTGAGACACACTCAACATATTATGTTTCATCCCATCAACATATAAAACGTTTTTGCCTTTACCTTGGTCATTTCATAGACAGACCACTCCTTTTGCAATTATTTTACTTGGAGCATTGTTGCCAAAGGTCACATTACCTTTTTTGATAGGTTTCCATGTTAGCGACTTGATTCTATCTCTTGTCATATTCCTGGAACAACCACTATCCACATACCAATGGCTCCCACCATTGTGAGCATACAAGGCAATGTCTCATTGCTTTGTTTCTCATTTTTATTTGTAGACTTTGGACTTCTGACGAATTTTCTCAATAACTAGTTCTTTCTTCTTCTCCTTTAGCATGCAATTAACTGCTACATGCCTAAAATTTTGGCATTTAAAGCATTGCACACTATAATTTAGGGGAGAAAAAGAATTATTATACTTGGGTCTGCTTCTTTTCTGTTGAATTCTTCTACTAGGTCTAAGTTGTCTGTAAGAGAGATTAACTCTGCAGTTTGTTGCCTCGTGGCCATAATTGGTGCATGTAAAACAATATATTGGGAGGATATCCTTTTTTTTTAATGATTTCATTTCATGATGTTTAGAATTTTGGGCAGTTTGAATAGCATGGACAAATTTCTCTTTTTGTTGTTGTTGACTTTTCTCAGATTTATTATTGTCTTCTAGTTGTTGCGAGGACCCTTCTTTTTTTGGGGGAAAAAGGTGATTGCCTTTTTACCTTTTATTTTATATGCTATGTTGGATTCAACATCAAAATCAAGACCAATTAGGTCTTTGGAGATGCATTGAGCCTCCAAAATTTTATTTAAATTTTTTGTCCCTTTGCTGAATTTTTTATTGAAGTTGAGCTACGTTTTAGCCTTTTAAAACTCCTTCCTTAACAACACAACTTCACCTTCTAGCTTCTCACATATTTGAGCCATTTCAATCAACTACTTGTTCAACGTTTCTTATATTTTCTTACCTTTTTCTAACTACAAAAGTAATGGGTCAACAACCTCAACCTTTTCCTTTATCAAATATTTTTATGTTTTTTTTTCTCTTTCTCAATCTCTACATATTCTCAAGTGCACTTACTAGTTCTCCTTCAAGATAAAATTCTCCTTCATCGTCATCATCATAGATAATAGCATCAACTTTCATATTTCAATGGCCATCAACATAAATTCCTTAGGGCTCTCATCATCTTTGTCCTCATCTGAGGATTGGTTGCGCTCACTTTCAGAGCAACTTTCATACTGAGAATAGAAACCTTTCTTCTTAGCCTTCTTTCTATCCTTTTGAACCTTCTTAAATTTTTCTTTAGGATCATAATCCTTTTTCTTCTTTTTAGGAAATTTTGATGCATAATGACCAACTTGGCCATAATTAAAACATCTAAAGAGAAACTTATGTTTATACTTGTCTGATCCTTGCTTGAGTATCCTCACAAGGTTAGCTTCTTCTTCATCTAATTCATAATATGTGTCAGCATGCTCATCCTTCCACTTATTTTCTACTTTGAAGGTTGATTCTTTGGCTGCAAAATTTCCTTTAGAACTCCTCATCTCATAGGCAATGATTATTCCAAGGAGTTAATCTATAGTGAGAGTGTTCATATTTTCCATTTCTTCAATGGATGACACCTTGGGATTAAACCTCTTAAGAAGATATCTTAGCACTTTGTGAACTACCACTTCATCTAACTTCTCTTCAAGCCCTCTAATGGTGTTCACAACATCATCAACTCTTTGAAAATAATTTTCAATATCTTCATCATCATGCATGCTCAATGATTCAAATTTGATCCTAAAACCTTGGAGTTTAGCTTTCTTTACCTTATTGTTTCCTTCACAGTAGTTTCTCATCTTGTCCTAGATTGCTTTGGCAAATTTGCAATCCATCACCTTGACAAGTTTTGAATCAGGTAGCCCAACAAGTAGGGCATGCATTTCTTTAACATTGCATGTGAACTCCAAATTTTGATATTTGGTAACCAATGTTGGAGGTCTTTGATATTATTCTTGCACAAAATCCCACACATCATATCTAAGTGATTGAATGTAGTTCTTCATCCTCACTTTCCAAAACACATAGTTTTTTCCATTCAACACAGATACCTTATTGATAAAACCTCCTTCCTAGTTTTCCATGGTCCTTGATCTTTCTTCAAGCCATTAGACTCATTAGAAGTAACCTCACTCTGATACCAATTATTGGAAACCAGGACAAGGCCGAGAAGGGTGGTGAATTGGTATTTTCACAATTTTACCAATTGATAATTTCTTTTTACTTAGTGTAAGAATAATAAGACAATAAAGATAAATTTCAACAATAATTCAAATAACCATAACAATCACAATGGAACATTCAAGAGCAAGTAAATTTCAAAATATTTTCTTCAATTTATTCATTTGGCAAGCTACAACTTGCAAATACAATGTTGTGGCTACAATCAATAGGAAGATACAACTTCTTAGTTTATCAGCTACAACTGAATGGAGCTACAACCCCAACTATTCTCCAACACCCACTGGAATGAGAACCAACCCCTGATCAACAAGCTATAACTTTCTTTGACACTGATTGTTCCATTTTCATGCTAGGATCAATGACTTCCCTTTCCCCTTTCAGAAAAAATAATTTATCTCAGTCACCTCTCACAAATACCTACAGCAATCACCATACCAACACCTTGTTGTTCCATAAGCTCTGTCTCAAAAACAATTGTATGTATTATGCTTGATTAGGCTTTCTTATATAGAATGTTTGCCTTATATTTTTTCCTTCTTTCTATTTTATTTTACTTTTGAATGCTTCATTACATTTGCCTTTGACATGTTTATTTCATTCCTCTGCACTTGTTCACCAAGTTCTCAAACCTTAACCAACCTTTTATACTAGTTAAAGTGAGTTTATTTACATATTTTAGATAATCTAGTGTTTTTACAAGTTTTAGCACTGCTTCACTATCTTTCTCCACTATTCAATTCTGGATTAATTACAAAAATTGCAGTTAAAGTAGCAGCTCCATTATTATTCCTTTTAGCCCCTTTTCTCTTAGCACTTTACCTATTTTTCCGCCATAATACTGGGTCTCTAGGACCACCAACTTAGAGCTTGGGTGCTAAGCCCATTCAAGCCCTATTGAGAGCCTTTTCTTTTTGTTAATGGATCTACATCATTGGTCCCACCTCTACATGAGGTGAACAGGGACCAACCCAAAGGAATTCACTTAGTTGTACTAAGAGTCTCTGCAACTCTTTCTAACTGTCGTGCTTAGGTATTTACCTATGGCATAGAGCCCAATGTGGGTGCTTGGCCCGTAGCTCCCTTCCTACCGATGCATTGCGTTTGTATACCATTGTGAACCTGTTGGGGTCAAACCTCCAAGTTGATGTGTCCGTGGGGACTGCCCAATGCTCTCTCTATTGCTTGTCGCTCTTCCTCCATGGCTCATTCCCTTGTACTCAATGCCACCACCAAATGCATAACATTGAATCTTCTAGGCTATTGTCTTGCAGGTTAAGATGTCTTCTGGGGTCCTCCTGGCACCTTTCTGATTGGTTGCCAATTTGTTAACTTTCCAACATGTCCTAGTAATCCTCTCTCGACACTTTCCCTTTACACATTTTTATTAGCTGCTGAGGTCATACCTCTAGGATGATGTTATGATGACATCACTAGGGACACTTGGTGCCTTTGGAGTGGTGACGTGTGTGACCCATAAATAGACCCTTTGGGTGCCCAAAAATGTTGAATCCACCTACCACATGTCATCCCCTTATTGGCTGATGTTGACATCACTATCCTCCACTTTTTGGCCCAATCATGAGGTGCCACCTATCCTCTTGGAGGAGAGAGAAAAATTCCTCTCAGGCCTTGTTTTGTGACCATTTCCTTTGTTATTTCATTTTTCCAAAAAGATATCGAGTTCAAGCCCTTCATCTTCAGCACCACTCCTGAGTGTATTTTGGTTTTGGGAGGAGTGTCCCTAGATTAGCTCTCTCTTGTTGATTTTAGCAATTAATTATGCAAGAAACCACTTCCATGACCATAAATCTCATCAAAATGGTTGTCTCCAGTGCCCTTCAAAAGCTAGCACGTGGCTCGAACCTTTCCTCCTGGTGCTTAGTCATGTGCACCCTACACAATATTATGGGATACCTCCTTTGCGCCATCATATACTATGGGCTCCACTACTCGCTCCCCATTCGACATTTCTTAGTTTTTGTATCCTGACGACTACTGCCCAGTTGCTTAGACTTTGACGTTTTTAGCCAACCTCCAGGGTGTTTCTGCCAGGTGGGCTCTACCTGTGGTCCAACTTGTTTTTTCCATGTCTGCCCAGAGATCTCACTTAGAGGCTCCTTCAGTATTGGCACTGCCTTTGTCATTTAAGCCAAAGTTTTGTTATGCGCCAAAGGTTCCTCCACACTCTTTAATTCTATTATGAAGGCCTTGTGGTCACCAAACTTTTTATGGCTATATCTTTTAATCCATGAGGCCTTTTTAGGACTTCCATATACTGTTGAAAGCTATTTCAGATCTCTATCCATCAGAGTAGTTTCCATCTTCATCTGAGATGGTTTGGTGCTAAAAAACTGGCTCCAAATCCACCATAATGATCTTGATGTTTTTCCCTTCTTGTGTGCCTAGAACTTCCTCCTTGTGGTATTTCTTTGACACATGTGCCTCCTGCTACCACCTACCTTCACTATTTCCATCACCCTATTGCCATAAATGAAAACATATATCAACACCATGGTAAGCGATGTGTAATCTATAGATATAGAAATATGGATAATTTTGAAATGGCACTTTCTAGGTTTCTCAACTAGGTGAATTTGCAAAAATTAAAGGCTATATATTTAGATAGATAGGAATTGAGGTTGCATTCACTGTATGAGATGGCATCAAGTGATGTGTATTAGAGGCACAACGGTGTTGAGGTGGAGTATGGGTGGTGGTATCATGGAGTGTAGTAGCTCTAGGTAATGAAGACATATAAATATGAAAAATTTAGTTGAACAAGACTCTCAGAGATTTTTGGATCTAGACATGTGATGGGTCAACCTATTAATGTAGTAAAAAAAGGAAGCTCATATATAGATGGAACTAGATGTTTTGGAAATCCTAGAAACATCTATAAATATAGAAAAGTGGAATTTATTTTAATAAATACTTAAGAAAAATATAGGATTTGAATGCAAGGGGCTGCACTAACTTGTGTAGTAAGGATGTGGCCCTATGTTGTGTTGACATGCGAGAAAAGGACTATCACATGTCACTAGATATTTCTAATGTAGCATGGTATGATGATGGCACATTGGAAAAATGTCTACAATATTTATGATGTGTCGATACGGTACAAATACTAATGTGGTCCTTAAAAGGGAAAAACTTCAGAAAGGCATAAATTTGTGTGCATACCTCAAATTTTGTTGAAATATATATCATCATAATTCTCTCAATGAGAATAAGATGATGGAGAACTAAGAATTTGGGTCTATTATGAGTAATGAAAGTGAACATTTGTAATGCCACCTACGTAAGATGACTTAGGGGGTTGGGCATGTTACAACAAGGTATTATAGTTGTAAATCAAACACTACACTTAGATGACCACAAATATGCCTCAGAGATGATTTTGGAGGAAGGAAAATAATTTTTTAGCTATCTTTGACATCAATAGTACTACTTAGATTTGACCTTGGTTTGAAGGCCATGTTGCTTTGATTGGAACAACTATGTATTGAGAAAGTGTTCTCTAGGAAAAAATAATCATGCTTGGAAAAGTGATGCCTTGAAAGAGGTTGTTTCAAAACTCTATCTCTTGTGAATGATGCTAATTTGGGTATTAGCAATGTATAATTAAATATTAAAAGTGTAGTGGATGCAATTGGATGCATGTTGGATGTATATGGATACGTGTATGTTGTACATATGTACTAGATGGAAACAAAATTTTCTTTGAAGTCAACTGATAAGAAAAGCACATTGAGGTTTACTGTTGTGTGCTGGGAAAGTTTGACACTACCTAGTTAGATTTAATGGGAATTCGTGTGGCACATGGTGTTGTTAGATGCAAGTGTCGAACATGAGATAATCCTACTTTCAGTCGAGTAAACTATGGAATATTTTTCTTGTTTAATACTTATTCTTAATGGGAATGCTAATTTTCATAGATAAATTATTGAAAGCACTCACTCGGAAAACAAGTAAAGCTAATGTGTATATTATATATTTCCTCATTGAAGACAAAAGGTGATTGGTGAATGTGGCAATGTAGCTTCTATAATAAATTTATTATATTAGTTTTGATAATTTTCTTATACTAATCGGAATGCTAAATAGGATTCTCAGTGTGACTTGTAGTTGAAGCAGAACTTTGACTTCAAGCCATTATAGTCAAATGCATATATTACCAAGGAAATTGATTATGTTGAAATTAGATTATTCCTGATAAACTAATAGTTGTATGTCTTTTTTAGCACATAAAATTACATACAATAGTGAGAAGGGAAGGTTCAATAGAATGGCCCAATATAATGTGGAGGAAACTTCACACATTAGGAATGATAAATCATATAGGAGGAACGATATTGGAATCCCTCTAGATTTTCTAGAAACATTGAGAAGTATGAAGGATGAAGTTAATAGTTGCAAGGATAGTCATAATAGGCTCATCATGCCCAACAAGAGAAGAATGTGATCAAGGTAGTGCTATTATAAGGTATGTCAGATATAAATCTCTAATTGCAACATGGACTAGTTGCAAGAAATATGGATAGACATTAGTACAAGAGGGTTCTAATCCCATCTAAAACTTTAAATGTATGGGTCAACTACTAGCACCACAAGAAAAATATCTTTAAAAAATAGGCCATTAGGGGATTTTTGAGGTCTAAAATTTTCCTTCTAAGGAAAATAATGAAGTAAGAGATATGATTTTTTAAAGGAAAAGAAATAAAATTATTTTGTTTTATTGTATTTTTGGCTTATCGCCTTATAGATTTATTCAAATGTCAAGAGTAGGAACCCATTGGATGCAAAATTAAATTATGTATCCAACTAGTACCCACTTTGCATGCTTAGGATTAGGTATATTTTGAAAAAAATTGAAGATACATCAAAAAACATGTTTCTTTCAATAAACATATATTTTCATGTATTTTCAATGTATGTTTACTCATATTAAGCATGTAGAGTGGGTACTCGTTGGATGCAGAATTTGATTATGCATGGTACAAAATTTAGCTATGGATGATGTAGAATTTAATTCCTTATTCAAGAGCTTCCTATTTTTGACATTTGAGTAAATATATAAGGCAGTAAGCCAAATATACAATTAAGAAAAGGTAGTTTTCTTCTTTTCCCTCCACAAATATTTACCCCTAGGGAAGACATTCATATCATGAATCTTATTGGTTCTTTTATGTTCTTTTGTTTCGACTCATTTTTCACCTAAAAAATTTCTTAATGATAGGAGCTTTAAGTAAGATATTGTTAAATATGTATCTATGGTCAGTCTTCATAAAAATTGATGTACTTGGAACAATATATATTTGGATGAAAAAGCATGAAAGAAAATGTGTATTATTATTTTTCTTAAGAATGTTCTTCATTCTCTTTATTTTGGTCAAAATAAAAATATGAAGGGTACATTCTTCATGACACTTTAAGAAAATAAAATTTGAATTTTGTTGTCTTTTAGCCTACCAAGTTGGCAAGTCATCCCTCCTAAAACTCATGTCAACTCAGATTAAGTGGTACCCTTTTGCAAGACTTGTAGTATATATATAGTCCATTCACATTCCTCATTAGACATACATCAGACACTCATATACAACTAATCTACCCTTTCTCAAGGAGATATGGAAGGATGAGTAGAAGATAGAAAATCATATATCTTATCTACTTTCGCTTAAGGAGACTTAGAAGGTCGAGTAAAAGACAACTTTTGAGGCATAAATTTTTCTGTCGTTCTATGGTTTTCCTTTGTAGAAGGAGTGCAAAGTCTGAGGAACATTTCACTTTAGAATGATACAAGTTCTAAGGCCATATATCTATAGAACCATTCAAATATTGTGAGGCACATTACATTATGTAATGATGTGAAGTATGAGGCCATATATCTGTGGAACCATGCGAAGTTTGAGGCTCATGTTCTGAGATACAATGTGAAGCTTTGTGCAATAATCTAGGGTCTACTATTTGAAAATATTGTGGACATACTTATGGCATATTATGGACATAATTGTGAACTCTTTTGTGGACAGTCTTATGGGTAGTTTTGTGGAAAAACCTATGGCATCATGTGGACAAACTTGTTGATATATTTGTGTTGAGGATCAATGATTTTGTGGAGGATGACTTTGCACTTGGGTGTTTGATTGTCATGCTACGATGTTGGTTAGTCTATCTATGAACTTGATGCATTTTTGAAGGGTTTCTCTAAGGAAGGTTTGTTGGGATTTTCCCTTTGGAGTGGGTTTTTCCCAGGGTAAATTATTTGTGTCTTTTGTTCATTATCTTATTGTGATATTTACCACTCTATGGATCTTAATGTTAATAGTTGAAAATTTCAAGTATAACTGCTTAATGATTTGAATGTTCTAAAGAAGTCAAATTGTATCATTGGAAGTAGTTATCAATTTTAAAATTGCTCTTTTCTTTCCTAAATACTAGAAAATAAACATGTTATTAGAGCTTTGGTTCAACAAAAAGCTTGACCTTGAAGAAAAAAGAGATCCCTAATCATAACCTTAGTAAAAATTTGTCACAAAAGTCATATGCCTTATAAAATAAAATTAGAGGGCCGAAAATATCAGTCTTGATTTATCTCCAAGAGAAAGGAAGGTCAATATTACAAGGTTTAATCAAGGTCCTTATATTACGTCTAGAAGTCTGTCTAAAGTATAACAATGATATCCTCCATACCAAGCCTAAAAAACAAATTTATTTTGGAAGCGAAAAATTTGAGAATGATTGGAGAAAGATACTCCTTGAGTTATGAAGGCACTACACAAGAAAACAATGTATACAATTGTATTCATGCAATCCTCAACATTGAGTCTGCAAATACAAGGTATGTACTAATATATGAAATTTATATGAGTGTCTTTCTAATCAAGACCAAATACGTTTGAAATATCATGTTAAAAATTTCTACCTATATCAAAGTCTCTTCTTGATGCTGTTGATCTTTAGTGTAATGAAATTAAGGTTTGTAAGGACTATTACATTATCTATTGAAGGAATCAAATGATGAAACTCACATATATTATACAATATTGACAAAGAAAAGTGATTTTGATACAACCATATCATAATCTGGAATATTTATCAGTATAAGATGTGTTGAAGCTGATGTATTATGTGCTAAGAAGTAGGACATGTTAAAGACACTAAAGTATTTCATGTAATATTTCAAATAATATAATCTCTTGCAGATTAAAGGCTCCCTAAATCCATAAATACATGTTGATACATTGATTGTATAAGAATTCATATTTAAATGAATCCATGAATATTTTACGAAATAGGAATACTAAGTTTTGGAAAGTTGATGAGCACTAGCATTACAACAAGAATTTTGCAACTCCCGGGGCTACCAACTTTACTTCATCAACCCAAGGTTTGTACAAACTTGGAGGTGACATTGTTGTATACACAAGTAGATGCAATGGGTCCATTCTTTTGTCACTGCTGAGCTCGGCAATAGAGCACTAGGGTTTCTCAAACCAACCTTCTGTTGATGTAGAATAAGTTTGGTTACCAATTGAGAAATGATAATTATACCCTAATTGAGAGAATTGAAATGTTGTTTACTACATTAAAGAAAAACTAAAATAGATGCTTAAAACACACAATTCATCTAACTATTTTTTAATATACCTTGCTTCAGAAGAATTCTAAACTAACACATATGAAATCCTAATTAACCTAATCATGTAATCTATTCTAATCAAACACTTAATTCTTGTGCACGTGAATAAGCATAACAACCTTTTTCTTTTTTTCATTCTTTTGAAACATGAATGCTAATTCTTCTTGATTGTATGGAAGGTGGGTTAGGTGTGGAGAGAGATCGTTGTGAGGGGTCAGATGGCTTGGGAGGAAGGAAATGGTATTCTCTTATCTTTCGTGATGCATTTCTCGCAAATTGGGCTCAAAACAGGGCACTACAGGTCATCTTGTAGGATGTCTACAGGATTTCCTAATTCACCTACAGGATCCCCTGTTTTCCTATAGGAACATGCTGAAAGCATAAGGAGTGATTTGGATAGTGTTCTGGGGCTTAGGGAAGGTGAGTGAGGGAAGGAATAAGGAAAGCAAGTGGTTAAGACTCCCTCAGAACTCAAGCCAAAGTTGTATGATGGTTGGATTTGCTCAACAAGCATGGAAAGTTGTCCTTCTGAAATAGTAACTCCGATTATGGACTTAGTGGCTTTTGGCGATCATGGATGGGTAAGGTTAGGCTAAGGTTTCTGATATGAGGTCTTCCTGCACTATTGAAACTCCTACAATATACACATCACTATTGGCATTTACCCATAAATCATGTCAAAATAAGAGAGGTTTACATACATAGGAAAGCAGAATTCCATCATTTATTTTCCTAGTTCATGCATGGAAATACTTGTAGCCTATTGAGAAAACAACATGAAATCTAAGACAAATCTAATGATATTAGAAATGACAACTGCAACCTATCTTTGAAAACTGAAAGATACTAACCTAGTTAGCAGAAAAACCCTAAATTTCATAAGAAACTAGAATTCTGTCTTTTTGGGCTGAATGAGAGTTTTTCCTCAAACCATGGTCCTTGAAGGGAGGAATGAGGAAAGATCCACCTGTTATCAACCTTTTTGGAATTTCTTTATCTCTCTAAAGCTAATGTTAAAGCTATGCACAAATGGAAGCAAACTAATCAAATTCACCAATACTTGTAATGTAACAATGCCAAAATCAATTCACCAAGTAATCTATGAAATAACCTAAGCATACAAGTACATTAAGAGGAACCTTTGATGCTAGGGTTGGGCCCTAATCCAAGATATTTATCCCTCTAATTCAAATAATTGATGGATCAAGGGAATGATCATTTTCATTAACATATCAAAAAAATACATAAGAGTGTTTTGTCACAATCCTTCAACTCGAAAGTGCTTTGTTATCTAGCATAAAAATCTGAATCCTAATGAGGCTCTAGGCCTCCTTATTTATACAATTGAAGTTGCCAACAAGTTCGTTAAATCTAGGGAGGCTTGGCTCCAAATCTCATGATAAACTGGTTCTTAAGTATCATTGGCTCAATTGCTAATGATCCCCATGACCCAGCTGCCTGTAACTCCAAGCTGGTGTGATTTGATTGAGGGATCTTCAAATGAGTGAGGATTTAATGAGTAAGATCCATCTTCTATAATCTCTCCTTCTTGTCTCATTTGAGTTCCTACACCTTAATTAGCTTAATTAGCCATAATTTTCCATAATTTTCTCCCAAAAACCTGCAATCAATGAACATTAGACCACCAGACATAACATCTTACTTTTACTCATCTCATTAAGAAAAAAATAATTAAAACATGTAAGGAATTATGAGAAGAGTTGATTTTAATAAGCTTGGAGGTGTATTAAGTTCCATATATTTTACCCAATGATGAGCATCATCATCACTCCCTACTGAAAGTGTTGCTCATCCTCTGTGCAACTCAATATATGTCCATGTCCTTAATTGCTCTAGTGGCTTCCCTGACATCCCATGCTTCTGTTGTAGTCTCTTCTTTCTATGAATAAAATTGTGCCTTCCTCTCTATATCTTCCCATTGCTTTCTTGCTTCTTCTTATTTTCTTCCTTCCAACATTCCCAAAAGCAATGGTGGACTCAACCTCAAGCCAATCCAATTGACTTTGATTCTTTGTAGTGCCTTCCTATACATTGGGGTTCTATTTAGTGCCTCTCTCATTCTATTAGGAGAATGATATTCTCTGATTTTTAGGTTGTAAGGCAAGGTGTTCCATCTCCTTTGGTAAGTTCGTTGGCTATCATCTCCTAGTAATCTGAACATGTCTTCAAAGTGTGTGAATGTTTGTTCTTATACAATAAGGTACCTTGGTGCAAGCTTGGGGTCATTTGCAATGAGGTTGTGGGTGCTGATGACAACCATTGGGTTAGATTCCTTTGCTCTTATCATAAGGGGTTTTGTCTCTTATTTTTCCATTACCATTTTCATCTTTGTAGCTCTTGCCTCCTCATGATTCATCCATCATGCTAAGGCCATCAATTGCAAGTCCCCTAGCTTGGGATTTGGGTCCCACACATTTAAATCTGTCAAGGCCAAATTGTGTAGCTAAAACTCAAATATTTTTGCTCTATCTTCCAAGGTGCTTTGGTCACAGAGCACCTTGGAAGGGCATAGTTCCTATTTGTGCTAGGGTATTTATTTGGAATTGTAGCCATTGTTCCTTGAGGTACAAGGCATAAGACTTTATTGGCATCCTACACTGGATTGCCTCCTTGGACACTGGCCATAGTTTCCAATTGGATTTCCCTTTCCTGTAGCTACTTCCTTAGCCATGTGTTCTTAGCCTCTAGCTAAGATTTCATCATTACTTCTCTATCTCTTATGTTGCTCAATTCTCTACCCATCTCCTACAATTTCTCCTCCATGTGGCCTATGTCCTATACCCCTTTTGATTTGGTAATTTGCATCCACCTGTGTGTCCTTTCCCTCTCTTTTTCAAGTTCAAAGAATAGGTGAATGGAAAACTTCTATGGTATCACCCTACCTCCTTCAATGAACTTGTAGTAGGAGCTGAGGTTTGGCTATGGACTAGGTTCTCTCAATTCTTAGTCTTCTTCTTTTGTTTCTTGTTGAGTGAAATCTCTCTGGTCTCTTTTCTATGTTTCCTGTAGGTTTGATAGAGTTTCCTATAGGATGGCCTCTACTTCTTGTAGGTCTGTTGGTGTCTCTTGTAGGAGACCTTTTCCCTTTGATGATGCTAACCTTATGACAGGCCTCCTAACATAGGTAACTGGAGACTTGGGAGAAGTTTGTTTTGATGATCCTTCTCCTTTATTTTTATTTATAGGGGTTTCCTTCTCTTATTGCTTTAGTGAATCTTCAATGAAAATTGGAGTTTTGGTGGGGGTTTGAGGTCTTCCTTGTCTAATCCTAGTGCTCTTTCTCATCCTAATGTACACTAGGGTTTGTCTTTGCCTCTTCCCCTTTGATTTGACAGGTGTACTTAGGGTAGTAAGAGCAGTTGTTGCCTCTTTCTCTGTAGGCTTTGGGGATACCCTTGGTGATTCTTATTCCTCTCTATCTTGAGATGCTAACCTTTATTCATCCTTCTATCATGTTTCCTCTTTTCCATTTACTTTCTCATCCTCTTCTCTGCCTCCCCCTTTCTCCTTTTTCTTCCTCTATTTCTTCACTCTGCTCATATGTTTCTTCTTTTGTTTCCTCCTTTGTCTCTTCCTCATTTCCCCCCTCTATTTCTTGTTCAATATCCTCCTTTGTTTCTTCTCCTTTTTCCTCTTCTATTTCTTCTTCTCCCTCATTAGTAGTAGGGCTTTTTTCATATTCAATAGATTGAATTTCTCCTTCTTCCTGCATATTTGTAAATGTTTTCCATGCAATAGGGAGTCTTAAGTTCTGTAGAGCATCTTCAAGGATGTGTTTGATCAACCCATGATGGGCTAGCTGCTAATGTTATCCCTCCTACACTTTGATTCTTATTTTTATCATGGATTGTAGAAGAAAGTAGGGTATACTCAATCTGTTATGAGGAGCTGTGTTTTCTCCAAATCTCAGTTCTTGGAGGAGCCTGAAGTGGTATCCATACACTACACTGTATCTCCTTCACATGAAATATATTTGATGAGGTGGTAACTAACTCCATTCCAAGGGTATGGAATTCTCTCCCTTTTAACCCCAATTTTGTCCTCTATTGGTTCTTCTCCTTCCAAAAAGAAACTTTTCTTTGCAAGGGTGTTGTTTCCCTTGTCCTCTTTTCTCCATGGTAACTCTATGGGGAGTGTAGTGATTTTTCTTACAACCTCAAGGGTAATTTATACTGATAAACCCTTTACCACAATAGGGGCATTGGTCCTAGTGAGGGGTATAAGCGAGAGGGAAAATTATATGGCCACATCATTACATATCCTCTCATCTTCTCAAAGAACCCCATCCATTGATGCCTTGTGAAAATTTCCACCACAGGAGGATGCTTGTAGATCCTTATTGTGTTTGTGGGTTCTCCCTTGTTGAAACCTCCTATCATCTTTCCTTGGTAATTGTAGAGGCTTGTGTGTATATAGTTGAAGAATTTTGGTAGGTGAGGAATTTTTTATTTTATTTTGACATGCAATACAATTCTTCTATCCTGAGATGCACTGCAAATTCCTAACCAAATTGAGGATTTTATTTCTCTTTTCAAATGGAAAATATGGAGGGTATGTCTCCTACCTTAGTTTGCCACATTCTTGTGAGGATAACTCTGATTTGACCTCCCTTAGTGTCCACTGATAGCTCTGTAGATTGATTCCTCTATATCCGATAGGCTTCCTATACATTTCCTACACTGTAGATGTTGACTGTATCCTGTAGGTTCTATTTCAGGAAGGCCGATAGAAACCTCTTCATTTGATGAATTCTCAAAGTTTCTTTTACTGTCTTTGTATGGGAATCAATGTTTTATTTCCATATATGGATGATCGTGTGGGGTGGTGTGTTGGTTGTCTAAGTATAAGCACCTCCTTTTGGACCATTGGTCCCACTACCAGTCCATCATTTCACCTTTCTTCGTAATTATCTCCCACTCCTATCCTCCGTATATTAAACATTTTTGGATTTATTCATTTTTTCTTTTGATTTTACTTTTGCCACATGTGGACTGGTCTAACTCTTTTCTTATCATCGAAAGGCCGAAGGTGGCCAAGTTAACTGGCCACCTTTACTTATAAAACCAACTCCCACATAATTCTACAGTTTTGATCATATCATACTAAATTATGAGAGAGTATGAGTAATACCTGTTGGTAAGGTTCTTCGTTGATGATGCATGTTGGAGAGTGGTGCCTCTTTGTTGTGCTTTTCAATCTGCATATTTTTCTGTGTATTTACCTCTTTTGATGCTTGTTTATTTTTATGTGCGGATGCTGGACCTTGTTGCTAGTGATCTTCTTGCTAATATTGAGCTTTGGAGGGGCTTCTTCATCCTTTTAGTCCCATTTCTGAAGATGGCTGCAATTTTTGTGGTTTCCTTTGTGGGATAGGCTACTGCAGGGATTCCTACTGGATACCTACAGGATGTCCTGTAGTTGCCTCTCCCTTAAAATTTCATACTTTTTCTCAACTCTGAAGCATAAGGGATGTTCAAATGAGTGGAGATGGTTGGTAGGGAATGGTAGGTGACATACGTTGCCTCTGGGTATGGTTCCTCTTTCCCTCTTCTCTCTCTCTTCTATTTTTTTTTCTCTTCTATTTTTTATTTTTGTAATCTATATTTTTTTTTGAATTTATTTCTTTGATGGATGCAGGGGTGACATGGTGATGAAAGGAATGGTTGTGGTGTGTTGGAGTAAATGGTTTTTCATCCAAACATAGGCTTGTTTCATCACCTTGTTTTCGGACTTTCCTTCTTGTGGTTTTCAAGGTCATTGTCATTCCTACAAGAAACTCCTTTAGGATTACAAGGAATCCTATAGAAAACACAGAGTTTGAATGAGATGAGTTGGAAGGATTTATAAATGGAAGACTAGGTTAATAGTGGAATATATGAGATGGGTGAATTAAAATATGGGTCTCGTAGGTCCTGCTATCCTTCTTATGTTGTGATTATCCTCCTCTTGCTAACTTGCGAAACAAAATTTCCATCTTTTGTATCTTTTTTTTTCTCTTTTTTTGGTAAAACAAATAGTCTGCCTCCAAGGAGGTTTTCACC
>APFE030731476.1:64204-134204 GCA_000404065.3 Pinus taeda | reverse complement strand
TAAACTTGTTTATTCATTAGATGGTAATAGAAACATTAGATTGATATATGTCGGGTCCATCTTAGGTGATCTGATTCGCCATATGTCTAACAAGTTTTCTTGAAGGAATATATAGAGTTTGCAGGTTCCCCGGTCCTTGGGCTCCAAGTTCACAGACTTGCAGAAGAGTCGACCTTGTTTGGGCTCCAAGAATTTTATTTTATTTTCTTACTTCACTAAGGTTGTGGGAAACACTATAACTTTCGAAACACATTTCATCTATTGTCATTATTCATCATTAAAAAAATTTATTTCTCAGAAATATTTTATTTTCACAAGCATTGTACATTTGTATATATATTTGTAAATTATTTTTTGTAAATAATATCTTCTAACCCTTGTTTTGCAACAACTGGGGTTTAGGGTTTTAATTTTTTAATTTTGTATATATTCGATTTTTGAGTATTTTTATTTTCATTTGTGCAAGTAAGTTTCATGAAGATTTGCTGGGGTTTGAGCTAGATCTAGGCCCTTGAGGGTAAGATCTAGTCTCCAAAATTTCTGCAGGGCCAACATCAAGGAGTTTTGCAGTGAATTTAAGTGAATTTGAATATCTGAAGCAAATAATTATTTTTGTGAGGGTTTCAAAAATTTTTAGGGCCTCCAAACCTAACATCTTCCTCTTTAGCCCTCCTAGACTTGGCTGTGAGCCTTTCTCTCCTTGTTGTGGGCCTTACAACCCTCATAACCCTGGCCGCAAGCCTCAAGGCCTACCTCTAGGCCTCTGTCCTCCTCTTCTAGCCCCGCCGCAGACCTTTTTCTCCTATTCTCTCCTCTGCTCAGTCTCCTTATCCCTCTGCTGCCTTTGTCTCCTTTCTCATCTCTTCACCATCCCCTTGGCAGCTTGCCACAACCCTTGAAGGGTTGTTCCTCCTCCTTGCTTGGGGCTTTTAGGCCCTCTTACCTCTGCGGCGGCTTCTTAGAGGCTCTTCTTCGGGTGCCGCAGGCCTCTAGGGGGCCTTGGTCTTGAGCTGCAGCCCCTTAACACCTTGAGCCTTCCTCACCGAGGGCCTTTCTTTGCCTTAAGGCCTCCTCTAAGCCTTGGCAACTGTTGTCCTTTTTGCTGCTTCCCCTCCTCGGCCAAACATTGGCCTCTTGACTTCATTCCATCCTTTACCTTGCCTATTTTGCCCTCCTGGCATCACTGTTGGGTAATCTCTGATTTCTGAAGCTAATTTTTGGTGTTTTGCGGAGATATAGGTCATATTTTTGTGATTGCAGGTGGTCCCTTCATGGAAGAAAGTGTGGATGAGTTTTCTAGCTCTTCTAGGCCTAAAGGCCATTGGTTTTCCCTTCAAAACCCTAAGTCTTCTCACTATTTTGCTTCAGCAAGATAATCAATTCATAACAGTGGTATAAATCTAATAAAATGCCCTAAAAATAATTTATGAGTTGCTTAACACACTAAGGGATTGATTGGACAAATTAGACATTCATTGTTTTGCAAAATTTCATATGTTTTTCATGGCTGTCATCTCTGTTTGGACTGCATACTGAAGTCTGATCTATAACAGTGGCATTTAGCATCACAAGAAGGCTTAAATCATTCATGAATTTGGTCTTGGCAAAGTGGTTTTGGTAGTAGATTGTTTCTGTCATAAAGCTTAATTATTGTTCTTTTGGATAACATTGAAACATGAGTGTCTCTTCATGGTTCACATCTTCATTTAAAGTGCTCCTAAGGAAACAAGTAATTTGAGACTGTTTGACATACTTGGCATAATTCATAAGTAACATAAGGCTTTTATTGTTCATGCTCTAATAGTTCATTGTAGAAGAGTTTTGTTTCGTTGTTTAAAGAGCTATTGTTGTCTAGCATTGGTAATATTGGATACGAATACTAATATTCTGTTGTCCCTTGTGAGTTTTTCATGATCTCTAAAGTCATAAGTTTGCACTAATAAACTCACTCTTTAAAGCACTTTAATCTCAAGTAGCATCGTGTTGAATGGTTCAGGTTATTTGGGCATCTTGTGTTACATTACTTGTCTTGTGGGAGATCTAATTGTTTCTATCACTTAATTGGCATTGAAGTAATTTTTTCCAATTGTGTTTAAAGAATATCATTGAATGTCTCTTGAGCAATTGAGAATCTAATTGGTAATGGTTGTGATCTGAGTACGATATTGGCATCTAAGATCTAAGTGTTCTCAACTTGAGGATTTGTTGAATATCTCTTGTATAATTGGCATTCAGGGACCGAATTGTTATTATTTGGAAAGCTTCTAATTGTATAATAACATTGATAATCTTATTGTCTCTTTTGAGTAATTGTTATTATATTGTCTCATTGGCTAATTGTTATAAGTGTATAAGTGCTCTAGTTTTCTTACTAGTTATCATTTTCATCTTTTCTTGATTATATCTTTGTGGATGATAACTTTATCTTGAGCATATTGGTGAATCATTGTGAAGAGCATCTATCTTGTTGAGTACATCTTGATAACTTATTGGCACTTGTAAAGTTAGCACATATTCTTATGGTTGAGATTGTCTCTTAAATACCATATTATTAAGTACTTAAAGGAACACTAAACAATCTCACCTTAAGAATCACTCAATACTTTTGCATCAACATCCTAAAACTAGCGTTGCATTAATAATATACCTCTAAGCATAAGCTTGGTTGATAGAAAATAGAACCACCTTTCTCATCTAGCTTGAGGACCCTAACACCTCTTTAGTGGTTAACACTAGAACCATCGGGTGGTTAGAACCCCATGGGAGGTTGCAATCGTCAAAGCCACTGTCTCTGCAGCGCCAGAAGCATCGGGTGGTTAGAACCTCAGGGGATGTATTGTTAATCAAGGCTCTGCTTGCTTCCCTTTGGCTTCTTTCTCACAACCTACTCTATAGACTAGCTTCAAAATAGTTAAGAGAAAGGGCACACCTATAATGCACATCTAATTAAAAGCATTCAAGATTCTTGCATCACACCTAAGTCATAGGATTTGCGTAGCATATAGGATAGTTAAGCATTCAAGCAACAGTTGTTCATTCAGTCACCTGGTTCATAATTGATTTAAAGCAAGTAGTTGACTCCATAAGGCACTGGTCTCATTGATAATTAAATCTAATCCTTTAACTTGTTAAAATCAACCAAGTGGCTAGGGCATTCAACTGTGTCTCTCGGACTTGTTGGTTGCCAACAAGTCTTTCATTTCTATCTTCCATCGGGCTACCTCCCATAGCCTGCTGTTGGGAGACAACTAGAACGGAGTGGGCGAGGATCAGAGTGACAACCCTCGCTCTGAGTTATTGTCGCATCGTGCCTGTACAATCTGAGCGAAAACATTCCCCTCAAGTCATGCATAGTAGGGTCTTTGAAGCCCTTTCCTACAACTATAGCAAAGTCACACATAGCTTGATAATAAGGTGAATAAGCAACATTAAATGGGATATCTACATCATACCACCATCTAGCAATGTATTGAAAATAAGATTCTTTGCATTGCTTTTTCCAATGGTCATCCAAAGTGGGTTGACGTTGAGTTAGACTTGGTTGGGAGGAAGTGGGATTAATAGAGGCAGTGGTGGCAAAGGATGAGAAATAATTCTGGATGTTCATCCTCTTTGTTTCTTAAGATTGTTGTCCTTGATGATAGACCCAAGAGCAAGAGGAACATAGTGAAGGGGGTCATTGGTGGAAGGGATAGAAGAGGAGTCTTGAATCTCAAAATCATCATACCCACTCTCTTTCATGGCTTGTAAAATTTCCTTCTTCCTTGTACTTTCTTCTTAGATAACGTTCTCTGTAGCCTTATTCTCCTCAAACTCCTCAAACTTGGAAAGGTATTTTTCGCTAACATGACCTATCACTTCCTTTGGTTCATCACATGGCTTTGCTTGGCTTCTTATCCCAGCCAAGTGTTGTTTCAACCTGAGAATGCCCTTTCCTCCAATAGATTTATTGAAAACTTTTGCATATCATTTTTCCATCAATCACATCACAATGAGCCCATGCATTGTCCTTTCCTTTTGGAGCCATGTTTGCTTGAAATAATAACAATTTGCAAAGAAATTTGTCATTTCAAAAAAAATTGCAGCTAAGGAACATGGAAAACCAATGATAAATGTAGGAAAAAAAATGCACATGCAAGCTACAAAATTTGATAGCATAAAGCTAGAGAGTTCATAGCATAGATGATAGATCATTGAAGTGAGAAGTTTATAGCACATAAAAAAACATAATTCATGGACAGCAAACTCAAATGAGGAATTTTCAAGTGCAAATCCTTACCTGGAAATGCAAATTAGCTTCCTTAGCCTCCTCTTGAAGATGGCAACTCCACTGACACCTACACACTATCTCCAAAATAGCTCCAACTCCAACTCCAATATGACTACTTCAGCAAAAACTCAACACTCTCCAAGCTGACAAACAAACTCAAAAACACTCACAAACACTCCAAATCAGTTGTGTGAGACAAATGAGAGTGAGAGGGGCCTCTTATAGGCTTGGAGAGGGTGTTTTTGGAGGGAAAACACCCTTAGTTTCCCCCCAAAACCCCTAAACCACAATCAGAAATACGCTTTTTGCAAGTTACGGTGGGTGTGCCTAAAACCGGCCTTCGTCCTAAACCGGCCGGTTTTCACCGGTTAGGGAAAAAAATTGGTGAAATGGCCTTCCCAACCGGGTTTTTTGGCCGGTTTAGACCGGCGGCCTTGCTAACCGGCCAGTTAGACCGGTAACCGGTTTTTCAAAACGGTTTTGAAAACTATGCATCTGTACTGCAGCTCCCTCTGCATCCGTGCAGCTGTTGGTCCATCTTCCCAACACTGCAAACTCCTCCTCATCATGTTGCATCGTGCTACTGCTACTGCACTACAACATGATACCCATTTCTGCTACTGAAATGGATTCTTTATCATCCCCATCTTCTCCTTGAGATAATCAAACTTGGTTCTTCCAAGGGCCTTGGTAAGGATGTTTGCCACGTGTTCTCCTGTAGGAGTGTAGCTCAATTGTACAACTCCTCGTTGGACATAGTCTCTGACAAAGTGACACCGGATATCAATATGCTTTGACCGATCGTGAACACTAGATTCTCAGAGAGCTTGATGCAACTATAATTATCACACATGATCTTGGTCGCCTCCATCTTTCTTTTGAATAGGTTCACAAGCAGTTTTCTAAGCCTTATGGCCTCGCACAACACTGTGCTTGTGACCATATATTCTGCCTCTACTGAGCTCAAAGCCACGGATTTCTGTTTCCTACTGCACCAGGAGGTCATTCCTGATCCAATGTTGAAACAGTACCCAAAGATACTTTTCTGATCCACTAAACTTCCTGCCCAATTTGCATCAGTAAATCCACTCAATCTGATATCCTTACCCCTCGTGTACAAGAGTCCATAATCAACTATTCCCAGTAAATATTTGAGAACATGTTTGGTTGCTGCGCAGTGCCCGCTCTTCGACTCCACCATGAACTGACTAAGGGTGTTGACAACGTAGTAAATGTCTGGCCTGGTATTGACCAAATACATCAGGGACCCTATGAGATGCCTGTATAAGGTGGGATGAACATCCTTGTCTTCTGATGCATCAATCTTCTTCCAATTGGCGATCATTGGAGTAGCCATGGGTCTACAGTCCTGCATCCTGATTCTCTTCAAGATTTCTATAACATATCTTCCTTGCCCAAGGAAGATCTCCCCCTTTTGCTACCAAACTTCCAAACCCAGGAAATAATGCATTCATTCCAAATCCTTCATGTCGAATTCCATGGTTAGATTCCTCTTGCAGTCCCTGATAAGCTTGGATGATCCTGTCAGGAAGAGATCATCCACACACAATACTAAGATTAGAGGCTCATTCTCTACAACCAGATAGTAGAGATTTGGATCTGCGTCACTCTTGACAAATCCCAGTTTCTGCAAGTAGCCATTGATTCAACCATACCATGCTCTAGTTGCCTGTTTCAGCCCATACAATGCTTTCTTCAATCTGCATACATGAGACTTCTTCTCATGTGTCTCAAAGCCCTCTGGTTGATCAATGTAGTTTTGACATCTATCTGATGAATCTCCCACCCCATCTGTGTTGCAAGAGATATCACGGTTCTAATAGATGTATACCTGGCTACCAAGGCGAAGGTCTCTTCGTAGTCAATTCCTTCCTTCTAAGCATACCCCTTAGCCACAAACTTGGCTTTGTATTTCTCAACACTGTCATCTGCAACGTATTTGATCTTGTAGATCCATCTCGAACCTACCATTGATCTGTCTTGAGGCCTTGGTACTACCTCCCAGACATCGTTTACCATTATGGAGTTGTACTCCTCTACCATCACATCCAACCAAACTGGATGTTGAGCTGCCTCCTGAAAGCTGGCAGACTCCCCATCCTGAGCTACTAATGCCTGATATCTATCTGGTTGTTTTCACTCCCTCTTATTGTTCTTTGGTGCACCGATGAAGTCCTCTGCATCTCGCAGAATCTGACAAAGTTAGGGGCTCGTTCTTCCTCTGCCAGCAAGGGCTTCTATTAGCTCCTCCTCATCCTGTGATTCTTCCTGACCTGAGGAAGAATTATTTTCTTTTGTTGGTTGAAGAGGTTTGACCAACAGTTCCTCTTTTGACTGCTCCTTGGAAGGCATTTCTCGAGATTTTCTGAAAGCCCTATCCTCCATGAACTTCACATCTCGTCGAACTACTACCTTCCCACTCCCTGGAAGATAGATTTTGTATGCCTTAGCATTCTCGCTATATCCCACTAGATATCCTTTTTCTGCAGTTTGATCCAACTTCTTCCTCTTCTCTTCGGGTATGTGGCAATATGCTAAGCTCCCAAATATCCTGAAATGACTAACTTCAGGCGTCTTCCCTGTGAAGACTTTCTCCTAGAGTAATCTTGCCCAATGCCCGATGAAGAGTTCAATTTTGAACATAGACTATTGTGGTACATGCCTCTGCCCACAGGGATTTGGCATATCCTGATCATACATCATGGCCCTAGCTGCTTCTACAATAGTCCCGTTCTTTCTTTCTATTACTCCATTTTGCTCCGGATTGTAAGGAGTTGTCCACTCTCTTCTGATGCCCTCCTTAGCGCAAAAATAAGTGAAGTCCTTATCGACATACTCTTTACCATTATCTGAGTGCAAAACTTTTATTTTCTTCCTAGTCAGATTCTCCACCAGAGCCTTGAACTCTTTGAATCGACAAAAAACCTTGTCCTTGGTTTCCAAAATATAAATCCAAGTTTTCCTTAAGTGGTCATCAATGAAGGTAAGGAAGTACTCGGCACCACTAAGAGCTTTAGTGGACTTGGGTTTGCAGATATCTGAGTGTGTCAATCCTAGTACACTCTTGGCCATGTTTTTACTTCTAGGAAATGTTGCTTTGCATACTTTCCTAGAGCACATCCTCTGCATACATCATCTCATTCCGTACTAAGATCCAAAACTCCTATTACAGTGCTCCTGAGATTTCTCAGAGCCCCATGGTGCAAATGTCCCATTCTTCTGTGCCATAGTTTGTTCAAATCCTTGTCTCCATGACTACCTATTAGTGTCATTGGTGATTCTAGTTGTAGTCTGTACAACCTGTTACTTTTGATCCCGATCTGCACTTTCTTTTTCCAGCTCAGGTGTTTGACGTATACTTTCTCCTTGATGAAGAAAACGTCATAGCCTTTGCCATGAAGTTGCGACATGGAAAGTAAGTTCATCCCCAATCCTGGTACATGCAGCGCATTGGTAGCACAGAATCACTCTATCGTTTCTGTTTGAAAACTATGGTACCCCTCCCTACTAGAGTACATTTTGCCTTATTCCCCATGGTGATATGAAAGTTCATCTTCTCCTCTCGATAATCTGAGAAACATTCCCGAATTCCCGTCATATGCCAAGAGGCCCCACTATATATATACCATACCTTTGATGATGCAGAGCTAGTCACACAAGCCACTTCTTCTTCCAGCTTGGAAGCCAACATAGAGAAATCGAAATCACTTTCTCTTGTGCAATTTTCTGAAAATTTGTGCTAGTCTCCTAACGTAGATGCCTCTGCATCATGGTCTCAACCCATAATTGAGTTTCCCTTCCTCTCTCTGATTACTTGCTTTGATACCATGTGAGAATTCTATCACTGCAACAATTGATTTATTTTACCTACTTATTTCCCATTATGAAAATCCTTCAGTAAACATTAAAATAAATTCTGCTGCAGATATCCATCATAATCCAGAAACAAACACATGCACAAGAATCAACACATCGACAGATATTTTGGATAACAGCCCCCGAAAAAAAAACCCAATGTGGGAAAACCGGTGCAGCAAGGGAGGATTTTATTATTCAACAATTCTTTGGTACAACTAGGTGCGAAACTGGCTTACCCAACAAAGAGAAAATTCTCCAGCACTTCTCCCAGTCTCAACCTCAGGCTAGTTGATGTCTGCATAGCTCCCAGATCCTCTGCGTCAACTCCTGCCTCTCTGCGTCAACATTGGGCCTCTCTGCGTCACCCACGGAGACCCTCTAGTGACTGCGTAGTCTGTTGCCTCTGTGCCTATGTGTGAAGCGAACGAAATTCCTTCTATAAATTAATTACTCCAGAAGACTTGGAATATGAAATTATCCATTGAGGATATAAATATTATATTAAATATATGAATAAGAATAAGAATTGATGATTACAATGAGAACGAGAGGCTTGCTTATATATCAAGCAAGTGTCTCTTCATGAAAAGTCATGTCTCATTTAGACATGCCTCTTCAACCTAATTACTAATTAACTAATAATTATTTATGCTTATTATCATTTACATTATTTATATATATTTTATTCGTTACAGCCTGAGAGGATCTGCGTCTGTCTCTCCAACCTCTGCGCTGGTCTTCTGGGGTTGTCCCCGACTCTCTGTTCCGTACTTGCTGCCTCCTGTTGCTCTTTAGACCACCAGTTCAAATTTCTTAGCTAACCCCGCTCTAGAAATCGAATGGACTGGTCTCCCTTAGTGTGTTCTCCAACTGACCCTCAAGTGTCTTCTTATACTTTTCATGTTGGTCCTTCAACGACCGATATTAAATCTCTAATCAATGGCTACGATTAGATTTGGCTTGATCCATGACTTTTGGAACTTTCTAACCCAATTTTATATTAATACCCACTAATATTTTATTTTTCTAAGTTTAGACTTAGGAACTCCATTAAAAATATTAATTATTTTAATATCTCCCAAACTGATTAGAATCTGCCCAAACCATTTTTGGGTCTTGGAGATCTCATGTGCTTTAGCCTTTCCACTAATTTTCAAGGCTAGAGCACATCCGATGCTACACCAAATCAACAAACTCGACTTGCTCAAGTCCTGCTAGTTTTTTTTCCTAAAATGGTCAAATGAGTGGTTGACGTAGCCAAAAGTTTTGTGGGATCGGTTTGTTCAACTTGCAAAAATCAGCAAGTATGCGCATCAACCAAACTGCCTCACAAGTCACAATCACAATTCCCTATACTCTGGTTTAGTGGAGGAAGGTGCTCCTGCAAGTTGTGTCTTACTAAACCAAGTTTGTAAAGAGGTAGAAAAAATATCATATTGTGGACTTCAATCAACTTGTCAACTGGGAATCCTTCTATCTGTCATACATGATGTTGCACTTTAAGGTATGCATAAAAGACCTCAAAATCCTCTTGGTTGATGTCCAATGACAAACTTAGGGGCTGTCATAAGTTTGGAAATGCTGCTAACTGTGAAACTCAAATCCAGCCTGATTTTTGTGAGAAAAATCAAGCTGCCCACCATGCCTGTTTAGCCAGTTCAGATTATGATGTGGTTGATAACTTGAGCCCAACCTCTAGAGGTGTAGATGTTTCCTAACATTCCACCAAAATTTTACACCTAAATAGTAATGGCAGAGGCCTTTGTCAGTATCGTCAAAAGCTGAAGACGAATCAGATTTTAGTTTCTAAATTGCATTGACTATGCTTGCTGTGATGATGTTGTCATCAACTTAAAGCACAAAAATCACGAAATCATCCCTTGTGCTTTTGAGATAAGATTTAGCCCAAAAAGATCTTTTCTGAACCCAGATCCTATTAGATGTTTGTCAAATTTTTATATGTTGGACTCTTGGAGCTTGTTTCAGTCCGTACAGGGATTTTATCAACCTGCATGCCATGTGCTTCTTCCCATTGACTTGGAGTCCACACACACTCTTCATTGCCCAGCTCACAATTGAGGAAATCACTCTTTTCATCCATCTGGTAAATTTCCTATCCAAAATGTGCTGCCATGGCCAAAACCAACTTTATGGGAACTAACTTTGTTGTTGGAGTGAATATTTCCTCATGACCCATCCCCTCCTACTGTGCAAACCCTTTTGCAACTGACCTCCCTTTATGCTTGTTCAACTAACCAACTACTTTATACTTCATCATGTAAACCCATTTACAATGAGTAGGTTATTACCCGGAGGAAACTCTTCCAACTTCCACTTGTTTTTCATAAGTGCATCATATTCAACCTTCATGGTTCTTTCCTACTGATTTTGCCCTTGGCTTCTTCACAATTCTTAAGGTCAAAAGAATTTGAACAAGAAACATCAAAGATATATTCAGATGCTGGGACTGTGTAAAATTCCCCCTTGGAAATTCCTCAATCTATTAATAAATTTCTGAGTTATTATTAAAGTTTCAGTGGTGCCTTTCATCAAACGGTTTGACTGTACACTGCTGTAGGTGCCTTTCTCACAGTTTTGACTTAAGTAATTAAATACAGTGCACCATATGCATCAAAATAAGTTCCCAAAGGTTTCAAATGACATATTTAATGCCTCAACATGTACCCACAGATCTTAAAACAATTCCATGCCTCGTATTTCAAACCCAGAAAATTACACATCACTGATATGTGGAAATGAGACTCATAGAATAGCCCTTTCACATTTAAAAATTTGAATACATGGGGAACAGATAGGAGAGATGGAACCTTGTAAGATTCCAAACAATGAAACTACCCAATTGACCACAAATTTCTGAGTTTGTGTTTTAGGAAAGTTCACTGGTGCTCTCCGTGACCCATCAAACAGTTCAAGTGCCTACTTTTGTAGATGATTTAATAGGAATTTCATGCCCAGAATGCTTTTTCTCAGAGTTTATTGTTCATGAACAGATTTCAAATAAATATATATAATGCTTGTGATAAACTCAGAACTCAATACACAACTGATGTGAGGGAATGACATCCATAGAAAGTATTTTCTTCATTAAAAATACAGAGAGCTTATTGGGACTGTAGAACCTGATAATTATTTGCAGCCTTGGAATGAATTTTAAATGCAAATAACAGTAACAGTCCCTTCAACATTTTGTTTCAGCCTTTGGCTATGAAGAAATCACCCAGAATTAAATACGCTGGCCCAGAACTACACAGCAGTCGTCATACTACCAACCAACGCATGAAATACATGACACAGGTAATGATTTGGCACCTGGCATTTGTGGCTGTTAACAGATATAGAAATGGCGCTCCCGCACATATAAAAAGATCATACACTGCTCAGAAATTGTTGGGAGTGTGACCCCTTTGCATGCTAAGCCGTGCCACTGCTACATGCTGTCCAACACAGCCTCAGAGAGCTCCAGCAACCCACACGCTGTCCAACACAACCCCAGAGAGCTCCAGCAACCCCCACGCTGTTCCAGAAATTGGCTACACAGTTTCACATATCACAAGGGTCTTTTGACAGTACACAGTCACCTTAATGAAGCTACAGCAGCGAGGAATAGTTCTTTGACTGTCTTTATATTTTCCACAATTTGTGGCTATGCTCAGAAAGGAAATGCAGTCCCTTGAGAAGTGATTTAATGCCCCAAACCTGTGATATGACCTGCCTGTAGCAGTGTCTTATCTCCTTCTGTTCATACATTCCATCCTCCAAACAATGCACAGCCCAGAGTTAAGTTATTAGGCCTGGTTAAGTTACTGAGTCTGCTCCACGGCCATTACCCTCAGTTCTGCAACAATACGCAGCCCAGGTGACATGGGTATCCCTTCCAGAAATGAGATAAAGGAGTAGTCCAGTCTGGGTACTCGTGCTGCTCCTTCCAAATAGTAAATCGAACTCCTAGTGTCTGCAAACTGCCACTACAATGGGAAAGGCCACACCAGACTTTGAACTCGGCCTTGTTTTGAGTCTTGAAGCTCGATTCTCAGGCTCGGATTTCTGATAGGTCCTCCATCTGCAAAAAGGATATAGAGAACACCAAATAAACTTTTAAAATCAACTGATAACAGATTAATACCTCCATATTTTTCTGGAAATCTTGTTCTCCATTGAAGTCCAACGGTGAAATCTGAGTGATTTCACTCTCAGACTAGGGGGTCTTGTTCCAACACCGAAGTCTGCTATGGCAGCTAGGGCTCTAAAGCCCTCAGCTTCCTCTTCCAACTCTCTCCAAGAGCTCTCTTTTCAAACTCACACAATACACGAATGAATTAGAGTCTCCTCAATTCCCTTCTTTAATGAGTTTAGGATTGTCTTTTCATCTTTGCCTTCCCTTTTGTTTTTTCATCTTCACCTTCCCTTTTCTCTCTTTATTATTTTTTTCTCTTT
The DNA here is from genome assembly GCA_000404065.3 of Pinus taeda. NCBI lineage: Eukaryota > Viridiplantae > Streptophyta > Pinopsida > Pinales > Pinaceae > Pinus > Pinus taeda. Next base: position 121,600 of record APFE030731476.1, on the reverse strand, counting down.
TTATTAAATTCAGTTTTATAAAGTCACTTTATGATACTCCACTTTATAAAGTTAAAGTGACATCCAACTTGCCTAGGAAATATCATCCTTTCTTTTTCCTTTTCAAAGTCTCCTTAGGCAAATTTAAGTCCCCTTGTTAATTATTTCACTGCTTTAGCCTACGGGAACCACTTTAGGCTAGCCGGCTCCATCATAAGTCTTCCTATGGGGACGGGGACATTACAAACCTAGTATTAGATAGCAGCCCCAAATGTGTCCTCAAATATGATTAGATACACCATTAAGAGACACGTCCTTCACCAGAGGCAACATATATATAACAATGTGCTCCAAATATACATTCCAAGCATGTCCAATGAGTAAAATAAAGGAATAGCGCTTGCTTTAATTATATATCAGTCATATAATAAGCAACTCGTTACCCTTCTGCTCCAAAAACCCCAACACAAATGATATGAGTCTCTGACATGTCCAACAAGATTAAGATGGTTCTCTCCAAGCCTAGAACGATTTTCCACAATGCGCAAAGGCTAGTATAGATGGTATTCACGCACAGGAAGCAATAGAAATGGTTGAGACATCCAACAAACAACAACACAGCCCCTTTATGGGTGAGGATAGGTTCTAGCAACGTGCATACTCAGTCCAGAAACTAACACGCAACACATAAATGTAGAAAACTTCGTCCAACAGAGGAGTGTGAAGTGGACCTTGACTGGAAGTTCGAGTTGCTATTCCACAATGAAAATCGAACCACTAGCACTTATAGCCAGTCACCAAATGAGAGAAGATTCTTAGGATGCAAACTTTTCCTCTACTTTGGCTTTGAAAATTGACCCCCAAGGCTCAGATTTGGAATTGGTTTCACAAATTTCTTTGGAGATCTTCAACCTGTCAAGATGAAATATAAAACACCAAATAAGAACATAAAATCAATTGATAACACTTTTCTACCTCGATATCTCTGTCAAATCTTCTTCTCCTTTGAATCACAATGGTCAAATCCGAGTGATTTCACTCGTTGAACTAGTTAGTGTGTATAGTTTCAATGCTAAAACCAGCTATGATGGCTAGGGTTTCCAAACCCTGAACTTCTCCTCAAGAAAACTCTCCAAGAGCTCTTTTCTCAAAAAACACAAATGCACGAATGGGGAGAGTCTTCTCATTTTTCTCTTTTATAAACTCATGGCCACTTTTGCTGCCATTTTACCCTTTTAACTTTTATAAAAACATTTTATAATATTTTCATTTTATAAAGTTAAAGTGATTTTTCAGTGGCCTAGGAAATGTCCCATTTTCACCCATTATAAATTTATGGCCACTTTTGCTGCCATTTTACCCTTTTAACTTTTATAAAAGCACTTTATAATATTTTCACTTTATAAAGTTAAAGTGACTTTTCAGTTGCCTAGGAAATGTCCCATTTTCACCCCTTAGACTTTTATAATGTTTCCATAAGCAAATTAAGTCCTCTTACTAAAATTTTGTCTTCTTTAGCCTATGGGAACCACATTAGGCTAGGAGAATTGTCGGGGACATTACAGATTGTTTACCTTTTCTTGGAAGTCTTTCACTTGGCCATTATTTTCTTTGTTGAGAAAGTTCCTCCAACTGTACATCTACCAAAGTGCTGTAATACCATTTTGGTCTTCTTTTCTCCTTTCTTCTCTACAAATTAGCGTTGCCTTCAACCTGGCTTGGAGCATTTTAAACTTTCTCAGCATTGTGCTTTTCATGCATATCAACCTTAGGACTTGTGATGAGTGACTTGTGGCTTACCAAACCTCTTTTGGAGTGACCTTTCACTCTGCTTATATAGGAAAAGTTTCCAATAGAGACACAATAGAATGCATTTCCTTCTTCCATTATTTGCTTGGGACTGCCCATCACTCCAACAAGCATTTGGCCGTTTCAACTGTACTTCATATCAGCGGTATTGTACCAAGCAGTCCATTGATCTAATTTTATAATCATTAGTTGGACATTAATAAAATTATCTTATCTTATCTTATTTCCACAACCCCATCCTATTTGGGAGTAGATGTTGTAACTTGTAGGACATCCCTTGCAGATGACTTCTTTCTTATAAAATTCAACAAACTCTTTAGAAGACAATTCACCTCTATTATTGTCTGGAGGATCTTGTTAGTATATTTCAACACTAGTATCTTGTTTAAGTTCAGCTTTGTCTGATGCATGTTAGGTTAAATTTTGCTTTTAGTGTGTTTTTTCAATGTTCTTTTGTATTTTACTTACTCATTGTTGCAATCATGTCCTACACGAGTGATCCAATGGTTCAAACATCTCCTTGTTATTAATGACAATTTATCCATGACTTAGCATCAATTGGCCCATGATCCCTATTTTAAGAGTGTTAAAAATGTATGATTCATTCTGCACTTGTTTAGGTTAAATTTTTCTTTTAGTGTGTTTTTTCAATGTTCTTTTGTATTTTACTAACTCCATTGTTGCAATCATGTCCTACACGAGTGATCCAATGGTTCAAACATCTCCTTAGTGTTAATGACAATTTATCCATGACTTAGCATCCAATTGGGCCATGATCTCTATTTAAAGAGTTTTAAAAATGTATGGTTCATTCTGCATTTTTCGGAGGCATAAATTTCTCAATACTCTGATGTTAGATGTGCACCCTTGAAGAATCAACATGATCTATAGGTTGTGGGCATTGTCTTGGAGTCCATTTGCTTGTTTTACTTTGCCCAAACATTACTTGGTTCATCATAGATGGCTAGATTAAGGACTCAAAGTACTAAGGGTGGCTTGGTTGAAACTTGAGATTCATTATTTCATGCCATATTTTCATGTTTGGATGATCTCTCCTTTGTCCGATGGTTGGCATTTGGAGCATTGAGGCTCTTTTCCTTGTACTCGACTCCAAAGCATTGTATTGGGTTAGATCATATAGATTAGGGTAGATTTTTTCCTTTATACAAGTGGTATTGAACTCTTTCACACTCTCACTTTGTGTAACCTCTTATGTACTGAGTAGTCATGTTGACCTACTTTTGGTGATTTGTTGGACATTACTAATTTATATCATCTTATCTACATATTTGGAGGTAGTGTCTACATATTCGGAGTGTTTGAGTATGTGGTGGAATTACTACGTATTCTGATGCATGCTTCACTGTTGAGGATGTTATTTCATGCAATCCAATGAAGATTTTACATATTTGGAGGCATGACTCACCACCTTTTGGCACTCCTCACAAGGCAAAATGCATGTTTCTAAGAGTACTTTATACTAGATGTCGACAAATTGCAAATATGCATGTTTCAAAGAGTCAAAGCATCTTCATAGGAAGTGCCTGACCTTAAGTACTGACAAATGGAAATGAAACATCTTCAATGTCAAGGCATATTTAGAGGAGTCTTCCACTGTTAGCAGGAATCCAAAGACTTTCATACTATTTGGTTAGTGATGGGCACTATTTCTCGGTCTTTTTTTTTTCAATTAAATCCTTTCTTTTCCATGATTAGCTTTGTCAGCATATGATTTTTGATGTTTACCATGGAAGTGGATTTGTCCTTTATCCAGTTTTATATGTTAATTTTATGCATTTGGTCATATCATTCAAATTTCACAGAGTTTTTCCTCTAACAATGACGACAAAGTGCCCCTCAGGAGCGTACATTAATTTGATAGATTTGTAGTTCTAATTCTATTGGAACTAAAGTTAATTTTTATTTTTTTAGTATGACATTGGAAAACAATGTATTCATTGTAAAATCGTCATTTAACTTTTAGTGTTGAAGAACCACGGGGCTCAAATCTGCTTGATGGTTTGTTTTTAATAGCAAAAAATACATAGAAGTTTTCATGCTATTATTATTCTGTGTTACTTTGTTGTATGCTTTGGTTAATCATATTTTGCATCTATGTTGGACTGTATGATTGTTTATGCAGGTTTTCTTAATTTATGGTTTAGTTTCAGCAACAATGGCAACTTTATCAACAGTTTGTGTCACAATACAGCGGCGCCATTTGATGGTTAGTTTAATGTACTTTTCTTTTGTTCCTTGGGAATGACTGTTAGGAGAAAAAATGTTTTTTATAGTTATTAGTATGTTTAGTAGAGAAGGTGCAACAATGGCTATCTAAACCATAGCTGGGATAGTTGTTTCTGGATGATGTTCTCAAATTTTTAGTTTTACCTGATATTATGTAGAGAGAAGCTAATCCAAGTGCATTCCCTATAGCCTATGTCAGCATCCATCAAAGTGAGATTTGCGCATCCAAGTTATTCCAAGGCTTGGCTAAGTTGATCATGTTAGGTTTTACATTACCCCATCTGGATGTGTTGTCTCCACAATTCATTGATGTCTTTCATGTTTATGAGTTGTTCCTTTGAGATTCAGCATGGAATTAAACGAGTCTCATAGGATTGTATCAGTGGGCATGATATAGAAACCTACGGAAGTCTTAGACCTATAAGGTATCCCATCGGAGTGCAACTCTATTTTTGTTATAGTATTTATTTTGTTTGCACGGTTACCTAGAACTTGCAGTTGCTACATCCTTACAAAGTCTACTACGCTGCTTTGCTTGTCCTTCCTGTTCCAGTGAAACATTTTTTTTTCACATTGATGAGCATCGAAAGCATGTGTTGCCTTTGCAGGTGTGGGGGTTATTTGCTCCAAAATATGTGTTTGAAGTTATTGGTCTCCTCCTTACAGACAGCTTAATTGTTGTGGCGGCTCTGTATTATTTTTAAGCAGCGAAGAAACAATTGAGATGTCATGGACAACAATAATTGACCAAGATGGATGCGTAAAGCAATATGTTTTGGAATTCAACCACAAAGGTTGATACATTCCTGACATGTGTTTGCAGTCTGCACGGCTCTTCAAGTTTTTGCGTTACAAGAGGATTCAGGGAGCAAACTAAACATGTCAAGCACTATAGCTAATAAATAATAATTTCTTCGGTTCTTCTTTTTCAACGGGCATTATATTGGTACAAAATTTTCCATGAAGTTCCAAAATTGGAACATGCTAGTGTTTTGCTTTGTTGAATCGTTGACTACTGGGGAAATGTCAAGCATAGTCAGGAGTCAAAAAAAAATTCTTGCTTGTTATATCACTATATTATCTTTTCAAGTAAGCATTATGCTTAAACGTTGAATTGAGTGAATCGATTGAAGGCATTCATATTGTACTGATAACATATTGCATGGATAATTTGAATTGCATATGCACTAATTGAAAAGAGAGGACAGCGAGCATGCCCTAAGGTTAAGGATATATTTGGCACAGTAGCACCAGTTGAAAATTGAGGATGGTGAGCATAGATTCAAGTTGAGAGAATTTGCAAACTAGACCTTGCATTCCAATTTAGATCTAACTTCTAAGAGAGAAGTCAATCACAACAATGGTTTTGAAAGGGCATGCAGTAACTCTTTGTTGAAGAGAGTCCAAAGCAAGGTAATTCACAATTCAAGGCCTCTGAGGATATTCAATATTATTTTTAATATTGGTTAACGTTTTTTGGGCATGACAAGTTTGATGATATAACTTTCGATGGCCACCCTGTTTTATTAAGGTTCTGTATTAAAATTTCAAGTTTTGACCTTTCCATATAAACTATATTTCATCCAACAGATTTCAATGGATAAAAGCACAAATCTTGAATTTCATATATATAATTTTAAAACTAAAGATCTCATATTGATTGTATTTTTTACATCGGATTATTTGTACGATGGAGAAGAAATACTCCCTTGGTCACTATCTAACTGTCATCATTATCATCATGGAATGAACAAAGGGAAAAATGTGAAATACTTTGGTATTGGATTTATAAACAAACAATTTGTCAATTGGATTTATCTCAAGTTATTGGGAGAAATGTTATTCTCCACACCTAAGTTTAATTTTTGAATGTAACATGTTGAGCTTATAATGAGTATTTCTTATAGTGGTTCCAAGCCTTGTTTAAGCAATGCCTCAAAATCTAAAACATGTATATTCTTGAAATAGAATATAAAGATATATCTCATAGGAAAAACTATATAGATAGATAGATAGATAACTGAATAATTTGACCATCATTCCCATTATTTTTTTTTGAAGACCCTTTTTGTCGAAAAAAAGCTCATTCTCAGATATGCATCATACATAGTGGCACTGATAGCAGAGATAATTGTTAGATTCTCTCTATAGCTAAAAGCATAAACACGAAATGATAAACTGCAACAAATTATATATATATAATTATATTATATATATATATATATTAACACAAAAAAAACCAGGAGTGTCAATTACCTTTAAAAAAAACATCGTAACTCTTAATTATAAAGAGAAAAAAACATTGTAATTGTTAATTATAAAGAAAACATTATGTAGGAGAAACAATGTCTTAGTTGAAGCCTTCAAGCTAGTCCAACTTCTTTCCACATGATCTCAACCTTGAAATGATTCGTTGAGACAAAGATGATGCCATATCACTCCCCACAACTTGAGGGATTGAAGAACACCCCCTTATACAGTGAGTGTGATCTTAGTGTGATAGTACAATTGTTAAAAATGCATTAATAAAGAGTGAGTTAATCCTGACTTGTGACTTGTTAGTTAGGATGACCAAGGCTTTTCCAAGTTTTCATCATATGGTATACACATGCACGAATGGTCAACTTAATTTAATATTAATTGTAATTAAGAGTGTGATTTACAGAGTAAATAACTCAAATTATGTTACCCATAAATTGTTGATCTCATTTAATGTCAACTATAGTTAAAATTAATAGCATAATTTAAATGATGAACAACTCATATCCTATGCCTTAGTAAATGCGGACAATTCCTAAGCTACAACTAAAGTATAATATAGACACATTCCTATTGAATTAACATGTGTTTTTTAATGTCTAGAGGAATTGGCAATTGGGCCCATCTCGTACTTGTACGACATGGGGTTGATTTTGACCACTACCACTATAACCCCTAGGTGAGCCATGTTGCCCCCTAACACACGACCGTAAGGAAGTAATTGGAGATGTGAATGTGGGACCTTGTACTAACATTATTTTACATTTTCACAAGCTTGCCAAGTGAGCTCCCTAGGCTGGGGCTTGATTGAGTTATCATATTAGCCTTTATATGTATATGGCATTTAACATCACATCCATCTTTATGGCAATCGTAACTTTAAATCAAATAAATTAAGTAGACATTATATTTGCCTATATATTTAAGATATCTGGTGGATATCAGCACTTTCCTTTTGTTATTGGTATCAAAAAATACAAACACCCTTTTGGTATTAATTTATTGACCCTTTTGGTTTTAATTTATTTATACATGTTGTCTATTTTGTCTAAAATTATCTAAATCTTTCTTGTTTATGATAGGTTTAATAAACCTTTAATAATTCAAATAAATTTTATTCATTTGCATTTAACACTTTATTGTTGATAATTATTTATGTGGAAAATAGATGTACCAAATTTTCTTTTGTTTAAGTTAGCATATTTGGACCAAACTAGGCATGGGAGTTGTTTGGTCTTTTCAAGGGCATTGTTGACACTAAAATCAATTACAAAATCTCATAAATTTTGTTGGAAATTCATAATGCTATTGAACCAAAGTTACTTGGAAGTGGGAGTGAAAACGGGGAGCAGGAGCGACATTTTCAAAAGCTCCCGGTTTGGGAGCGAATCCTGGAGCGTTTTTTATATAATATATATATTTTTTATATTTTGATACATATCTGTTAACAAAAACATGTAGAATGATGAATTAGATATAAAAACATAGATTGAACCACATAACAACAATCATCTAGAAGTTATAATCTTCATCAACCACATCCACATGCTAGTATCATACAATATATTGAGTCTCATGAATCATGATTCATCAATCTTAAAGTTTCAAGCTTTCAAAATTCAATATATAACATTTATCATCATTGATCACCAAAGTTGTACTTGTAAGCTAAGTGTAACCATTACAACAAATAATATCTAACATGAAATAACTGTTATAAAATGAATGAAATGAAACAATTTTCAACTTTCACGAAACATCATATTCATAATTCATTACCAATGAGTTATAATTGCAACTTCAAACTTCAAACTTAAATTGTCATATATTGTTTATAAAAAATATTATAATAAATATGAAAGAGTCAATAGTTATTAAAACTACTAGAAACTAGAAAAGATGAGTAAATCTATCATCTATTGCTAATTCTTGGGCCTCTTGAGTCTTGCCACCACGAGAAATGTCTAATTTTTTAGTCTTGTCAGAAAATCAGGATCTTTATCATTAATATCACTCTAAGCATTAATATCCAGAGGTATCTTTGTCATTACCTCTGGATCTGTATAGGGTTCTTTGTCATTAATATCACCCTCTAAGCATTAACATAAGATAGAAAAAGCATAGCATGTCAAGTCAAGATTTTGTTTGAGTGATGCGTACATTTTTAGGAGGGTCATGATAGAGGAGTTCGACAACCAATGTCACTAACATCAAGGTACATAGAGGGATTGGTGCTCTTGATTAAATATGAATTACATACCCTAATACATGACAAAATCCAATGGAAACATTGCAATCCCCCCAATCCTGAAATTTTGAAACTTGATAAGTCTACTGGATTTTGAATGAAATCTAAAATTCTACTTTATCCATATGAAATACAATGAGTTTGGAACCACTCTCAAACATCCTGAGTCATTTCATAGTAATGTTAAAAATTTAAGTAAAGGGAAGAAAATGAAGATTAAAGAGAATGTCACTTTTACTTTAAGAATTTAACATTTACCATAAATTGCATATCAATACTAGGGCCATATGCTTGATCATTAGGTTGCCCTACTCAAAACTTATTTGTTTTGTTAGCTCTGCTATGTTCTACAACATTTGATGGGTAAAGGCAGGTTTAGCAGTGTTGGTTGTGCTTTCAAAAGATTTGCAGCGGTTGATTTCATCCTCCCCTTCATCCCCTTTATTCTCTTTTAAACCTCTTATTCTCTGATTTATTCCCAAAACCCTGTGTAAGCTCCTATTCGTTCTAGCCCCTCAATGCCGAAGTTTAAACCCATATGACCATATTCATGTAACCGCACGCTGTTATTGTTGCTCTCGCCTGTCACATCTCTCAAAACGTGTGCATTAAGCCTGTGCCGTCCAATCCTCCACCCTGCGATCTGACGGTGTCCGCAGCCCCTGCTCCCGTAAATCGCATGTCCGTTAGTCAGCGGGGAAAGCAGTTTCCCCTCCGTCCTGTCAGCCACGCGTCTCATTCTTATTGCATCCGCCTTGTACGTTTACCACCTTTTCCCATGAGCGATGCGATAAAACAGCTTACGGCCTTCATGCCCGACTCCCGCTTGTTAATTTCCCTGTAGCTTCCTCACCCGTCCACCGTCCGATCGTCCATCTTACGATCCAATGGTCCGCACTCTTCCTCCCACATATATCTTCTGATAGCCCACATAGTCCGATCTCGGCCGTCCCTCTGATCCATCCAACGGCCCGCGTTCTTTCTTAGCTCCTCGTCCATTTTCAATGCAATTTTCGTGTCTGTGGCAACCCTGTGCACCCGAAGAAGAAAAGAGCCCATGGTTCAATACTCTGTGTATTAAATCCTCAACTACCATATTCAAGAGACAGCATGGCCAAGGAAGGAGCGTACAACCTCGAGCAGTTAAACCTCTTCAGCAGTTATGATCATTTATTCATACAACAATCCTCCTGTTCGAGGAGTATAGCCAAGTACCAGAAAATATCAAATATATTCATTCAAGTAGCAGATTGTAACAAAGATTTTTATGAGATAGTTAATGTGATTGGTGGTCCATTATGACCCCTCCACGCATAGGATAGCAAATATTTTTGTAATCAACTTCTATATATATCCAGAAGATAGAATGTAATGGGTTGATGAATGTTATTTTGTTGTAAGCTTCAACTTCTGGAGACTGTAACTACTGTGATACCTGCAGCGTCTGGTCTTCATTTTCAGCGAATGCAAGCTTCTTTTGTTGTTAATTGCTCACTTTCCACTTCTTCTTCTTTGTTCTAGGCTGTGCCTGTTATGCATTTTGCATTTGCTCTTGATGTTTAGCATTAGAGGGGCTGTCATCCCACCTCTGTGTTAGAATCTAGTTAGTATTATTGAAGATGTGTGCAGGTTTCTGTTGTTTTAATGCTAGAGAGCTGTTATCCTGTCTGTGCATTCGATAATAGATTTACAGACCTCTTTACTGGTTGCAGCCGGCCATCACATGGTTTTGTGCATCTGCTAGTGTGGTCAGTGTTCTCCATTTTCACCTATTTCTCAAACTGTGAGTAATTGGTGGTCTAAAGCCTTGTAGTCTGAGGGTGTTCGCCCATGTCTGGGGTTAAGCATAGTAGAAGTGGTTATCTGGCTTGAATATGCAGCGTTTCTTTCATTCATCCACCATATTTCAACATTTTTGTTGAGTTTGTAATGTTCCCGAGCATCTCTGATATGCAACCTAGGAGAGTTTCTTGGGGTGATAACATTAATTGGCGCCATCGCCGGGGAAAGGAGGTTGAAGCTCAGCGTCCCTGGGAAATGACACAGTTCCAGATTTTGATGATAGACAAGGTCTGGGCATATTTCTGGTTGTAATCATCTATCTGGCGACTCCACTGGAGGAAGACCAACCTGGTGGCGACTCCACATTGCAATTCTGGCTCAGTTTGTGAGACATACTCGAAGAAATCCTTAGAAATCACCAGCTGAACCAGTGCCTGACCCTGAGAAGATTATCAAGTCGAAGAAACCATCATAAAAAGGAGCATCAGGGTCAGGTAAGCGTAAGAAATCTTATGCATCACTGCAAGAGGAAGTAATAGTTGAAAATAGACAGTGTGAAGAATCAAAACTTTGTATTGCTAGTTAAGTATCACCTGCAGAGATACATACAGCTCCTTGTACATTTAGTTCCCCTTTGGATCTCAGTCCAAAGAAAGCTTCCCATAATGTTCATAATATTCCCTTGTCTCTGCCATCCATTTCATTGTTTCCCACTCTTCAATCTACCAATAGCATTCCACATACCCCACCCATGGTAGGCCAGCAAGCACCTACGAGGATGGAAAGAATTGTCGCTGCTAGGTATGGACCCTTAGTTTTGCATGTTCCTTTAAATGCCATGCCTGCAGGAGAGTATCAAAAATACATGCCAAAGTTTACTGGTACAGATGGGGTAACTGCTGAAGAACACCTTGAAGCTTTTTATAGTTATGCTGATAACTTAGACATTAATGAAAATGATGTGTGGATGAGAGTTTTTGTCCAAAGCCTTGATGGAAACGCCAGAAAATGGTTCAGAGAATTGACCCCTAGATCTATTGCTGATATTGAAGCATTAGATGAAGCATTCTTGAAGCAATGGGGAGATCAAAAGGACTTGTTGTATTATCATACTGAGTTTGGTAACTTGAAGAGAGAAAATGGAGAATCTTTGCCTGATTCCAATAAGAGATTTAATAGGATGTACAGTAAAATACTAGCTCAAGTAAAACCGACTCCTACATCAGCCAAACTAACTTATGCCAATGCTTTTGACTCTGATTTTTGCTTATTACTGAGAGAAAGAAGATGTGCTACTCTGGCGGACATGCAAGATGCAGCTCTAGAAGTAGAATCTAATATTATAGCTGTAGAAAAACTTAGAAGTCATGTTGGCAGAAGAAGGCAGAGAGGCGAGGCTTCTTCTTCCTCTGTCTCTTCTTTTGAGCCCAAATTAGATAAAATGACCAGAATGATAGAGTCATTAGCTGCTAAGATATCTAAGCTGAAGATTGAGCAGAACTCAGGAAAAACAAGGCAGCAGAACACATTTGTTCCAAGAAACTCAAATCCATTCAGAAGAGCAAATGAATAGTTGCAAATAATACAGAGGGGTAAAGAACCAAATGAAGAACATAAACTTAAAGCTCCTTTCCAAAATGTAGTCATGGAGGAGGAACAGTTTGAAGATGATGAGGATGAAATTCATTGTATGGAAGATAAAGGCAGCGCTGCCTTTTTGACATTGACTAAATATAAAGACTCTTTGCTGCAAGAACAAGACAGTCAAAGATGGGACAGAGAGGTTGTTCTGCAGATCGGTGAACAGCAAAGATATAACCTGAGGTCTAATGCAAATAATGTCAAGGAGAATCCTACCCAAAGAGCCGTTGTCAAAACAGAGTCACAAAATATCAGACAAAGGAGACCAGCAGCTGACTCAGTCATCCTCAAAGCACCAGTTCAAGAGGTAAGAGGTCCTGACAAGTCCCCTTCCCCTTTCAGTCTTGAAGTAGAAGTCCAGAAGTTAAAAATATGTGTGCCTCTGTTAGAGCTTGTGAAGAGTGAAGTGTTTAGAAAGCCTATCCTTGAAGTTCTTGAGCTAAAAGCCACACAAACCTCCACTGACTCTGTCAATTTGCAAGATGACAAGCCTGCAGTTGTACTTAGCCCAATGACCGAACCTGCTGATAATAATTCTCCATCCTTTTATGTCTCATTGACCATTCATGATAAAATCCTCCACAACTGTCTGCTAGACACAGGGGCTAGTCATAATCTAATGCCAAAAGCTGTCATGGAAGAGTTAGGCCTTGACATCACTAGGCCTTATCATGATTTATTTTCTTTTGATTCAAGGAAAGTGAAATGCTTGGGATTGATAAAAGACCTAGCCTTTACACTGACTCAGCTGCCCATGAAGAGCATGGTGATGGATATAGTGGTGGCAGATGTCCCTCCTAAGTTTGGCATGCTGCTGTCTAGAGGATGGATTAAGAGACTAGGTGGGACATTACAGAATGATTTATCATATGCCATTGTTCCAGTTTTTGGAGGAGAAAGCAGGGGATTATACAGAGAAGCACAGCTGGCATACATCATCAGTGATGAGAAAAATCCTACAAATCATCCTATTTTTGCAGTGGACACTGATTTTGGAGCATGTATACTCCAAATAGAAGAATCTCATAAGGCCTCAGTGCAGATCAAAAAACCCGCAGTTCAGGCCGAGGAAGAGCAAGGAAGTCAGGTTTGGGAGATGTTCTTTGATGGAGCATGTTCCAAGGAGACTGCAGAAGCAGGGGTGGTGCTGGTATCTCCGCAACAAGAAAGCACAGAGCTGTCTTTTAAGCTGGCTTTTCGAGTCACAAACAATATTGCAGAATATGAGGCTTTGATATTGGGCCTTAACGCAGCAAAAGACAGAGGAATCAAGAACATAAAGGTGTTTGGAGATGTTGATCTGATCATTCAACAAGTAAATAAAACATTTCAAGCAAAGCACCCAAGGTTGAAAGCATACAAAGATGAGGTATGGAGACTCAAAGAATTCTTTGATATTTTCTGTATTTCATATATTCCTAGAGCCCAAAATTAGCTTGCTGATTCCCTTGCTGTTTCTGCTAGTCTATTTATCCCTCCAATGCCTCCCAGACTGGTTTATGAAGTTCAAATGAAATTCAGACCGTCCTTGCTTGATAATGTCCAGCATTGGAAAGTTTTTGAGGATGATAATGAGCTAAATAGGTTCTTGCAGATCATTGATGAGTTTTCTGAAATGCAAATTGACCAAGAGAATGAAGCCTTGGTAGAAACCCAAAAGCCCAGCTTAGAAATAAAATCGGTAAAGATAGCATTGTCCAACTCCCCAGCAATCATATTCCCAAGGGTCTAATTCCTCTAGAAAGATTGTTTGACCAAAATCATGTGCCTTACAGGGCTGTACAGAAAGAAGACCAAACCACAGTCTGTAAGCATGATATAGGAAGTCCAGATCAGCCTATATATGTAAATTTGTCCACCCATCTGTCTGCTGATAAAAGTTCTGAATACTGCAAATTGATGAAGCAATTTGCTGATGTGTTTGACTAGGAGTATAGTGATCTAAAAACTTACGATAGAAACATAATCCAGTATAAAATCCCTCTAGAGAGATGTTGTTCCTTTCAAGCAGAAGCTGAGACCAATAAATCCTATGCTTCTTCCTCTGATTGAAAAAGAAATTAAAAAGTTGTTGGCTGCCAAGATCATAGTCCCTCTCAGATATTCAAAGTGGGTAGCCTATCTAGTAGTAGTGAGGAAGAAAAGTGGAGAAATCAGACTCTGTATTGATTTCAGAAACTTAAACAAGTGCTCAAAGAAAGATAATTATCCTTTACTAAAGATGGAGCATTTGTTGCAGAAGGTCTCAAGAGCCAAAGTGATGTCTTTCATAGATGGATTTTCAGGCTTTAATCAAATTGTTGTACATCCAGATGATCAGGAGAAGACTACATTTACCACTCCTTGGGGCACTTTTATGTATGCCAAGATGCCTTTTGGACTGATGAATGCTGGAGCCACCTTTCATAGAGCTATGGATATAGCTTTTGTGGGAGAGAAGGACAAATTTGTCCTTATCTACCTTGATGATATAACAGTATACTCCAGCAGCCATCAAGATCATTTGCAGCATTTAAAGAAAGTGTTTTTGAAGTGCAGAAGGTTTGGGATTTCAGTCAATCCTAAAAAATCACAATTTGCTTTAGAAGAATGCAAATTGTTAGGACATATCGTTTCTGCTACAGGTGTCTGAATTGACCCAAAAAGAGTAAAGGCTATACAAACTTTGTTAGTCCCGAGATCGAAGAAAGACATCCAATCCTTTCTGGGCAAAATTAATTTTGTAAGGAGGTTTATACCAAATTTTGCAGAACTAGTGAAGCATATTACCTCCATGTTGAGGAAAGGGTCAGAGGTAAGATGGATTGATGCAGCAAGGAAATCATTTGATTCCATCAAAAAGGCTATAATGGAAGCTCCCACATTAATAAGTCTAGATTACAGCAAGGAGTTCCATGTATTCTCATTTGCCTCTGGGGACACCATTGCAGTTGTTTTATTGCAGGCAGATGAAGAAGGTTCAGAGCATCGAGTAGCATTTTTCAGTAAGAATTTGGGGGATGTTGAACTGAGGTATGATATGATTGAGAAACAAGCATATGTCCTTATCAAATCTTTAAAAGCTTTTAGAGTTTACATTTTGCATTCCAAGATAATCACATATGTACCTTCTACTGCAATTAAAGATGTCCTAACACAACCTGATGTTGATTTAAGAAGGGCTAAATGGATTGCAAAGATGATTGAATTTAACATAGAATTAAAACCCACGAGGCTTGTCAGAGGTCAGGGCCTTGCCAAGTTGTTAGCCGAAGAAAATTGCAGAACTTTGGACATAAACCTTATGTGCCTGAATTCTGAAAATGGTCAAACAAAAGAAGAAATAACAGTTGAACTAGACATAAAGCAATCAGTGGCCAAAAATCTAGCTTCTTGTGACTGGTATTCTAAGATCATTAAATTCTTGCTGAAGCTAGAAATCTCTCCAGACTTAAGCACAAGTCAAGCCAAAACAATCAAGCTTAGAGCAACTAAATATTGCATTAATGGAAATCTGCTCTATTGGAGGGATCCATCCGGAGTGCTTTTGAGGTGTCTGGACAAAGAACAGTCAATAGAAGTTATGCAGTAGTTTAATTCCAGTACATATGGAGGACACCATTATTGAAAGACTACAGCTCACAAAATCCTCGGAGCTGGTTATTATTGGCCCTCCTTATTTTCTGATGTATTTTCATTTGTTAAATCTTGTGACAGGTGCCAAAGATTCGAAGGAAAACAGCAGTTGAAGTCCCTGCCTTTAAAACCAATATTTGCAAAAGAACCTTTTCAGCAGCAGGGCTTGGATTTCATTGGAGAAATCAATCCACATTCCAGTGGCCAGCACAGATAGATACTAGTAGCCACTAATTATTTCACAAAGTGGATTGAAGCAATCCCTACCAGAAGGGCTGATCATCATGTGGTCATGAGGTTTTTAATTGAAAATATTTTTACCAGATTTGGTTGTCCACTCAAATTAGTCACAGACAATGCAGTAGCCTTCAGGGCCAAAGAGTTGGTGGATATGTGTGATTCCATGGATATTAAAATTGTTCATTCCACCTCATACTATCCTCAAAGAAATGGTCTAGTAGAATCATCTAACAAGAGTTTAATAAGGATAATTAAGAAGCTGTTGGATGATAACAAGAAGAATTGGGATTCCAAGCTCAAATATGCACTTTGGGCTGACAGAGTGACCATTAAAATATCCACAGGGAATTCTCCATTCAAGCTGGTGTATGGCACAGAGGCAGTATTTCCAATTCAGCTTACTCTCCCGGTGGCAAAGTTCCTTCAATCAGAGCAGAATGAGGAAGAAGACATGGCAAAAAGAATCACAGATTTAGCAGAGTTACATCAAATCAGAGAACACCTGGTTGAAAAGGCTGCAACACATCAGAAAAAGATCAAGGAAGTTTTTGACAGGAAGACGAAAGCAGATAATTTTCGGGTTGGAGACTTGGTTTTGAAATGGGATGCCCTGAAAGAGAATAAAGGAAATCAAACTTTTTGGACAGGTCCTTTCATCATATCTCAACTCCAAGGGAACAATACCTTCCTACTGCAAAGTATGGGAGCAGAAGCAGTTTTTGATGGCCCAGTTGATGGGCGTTTTCTGAAAAATTATGTGGTTTAAGGTCTTTGACCTTGGAGATTGTAAATATTTTGTTTTAGCAGTTTTGTGTAGGTTCAGTCAGACTCCATGCCCAATGGAATACTAGGAAAATGTTTTTGAATTGGTTTTGTATGAAGGCATTGATCCGCAGGTTCTTGAGACCTCGCAGGGAGGATCTCATCCCCAGAAGGAGCCAATGTTAGCTCTGCTATGTTCTACAACATTTGATGGGTAAAGACAGGTTTAGCAGTGCTGGTTGTGCTTTCAAAAGATTTGCAGTGGTTGATTTCATGCTCCCCTTCATCCCCTTTATTCTCTTTTAAACCTCTTATTCTCTGATTTATTCCCAAAACCCTGTGTAAGCCCCTGTTCGGTCTAGTCCCTCAGCGCTAAAGTTTAAACCCATATGACCATATTCATGTAACCGCACGTTATTATTGTTGCTCTCGCCTGTCACATCTCTCAAAACGTGTGCATTAATCATGTGCCATCCGATCCTCCACCCTGCGATCTGACGGTGTCTGCAGCCCCCGCTCCTGTAAACCGCATGTCTGTTAGTCAGCGGGGAAAGCAGTTTCCCCGCCGTCCCGTCAGCCATGCTTCTCATTCTTATTGCATCGCACCTGCCTTGTACGTTTACCACCTTTCCCATGAGCAGTGCGATAACACAGCTTACCGCCTCTGTGCCCGACTCCTGCCTGTTAATTTCCCTGCAGCTTCCGCACCCTTCCACCATCCGATTGTCCATCTTACGATCCAACGGTCCGCACTCTTCCTCCCGCATATATCTTCCGATAGCCCACATAGTCCGATCTTGGCCTTCCGTCTGATCCATCCAACGACCAGCATTCTTTCTCAGCTCCTCATCCATTTTCAATGCAATTTTTGTGTCTGTGGCAGCCTTGTGCACCCGAAGAAGAAAAGAGCCCATGGTTCAATATTCTGTTCATTAAATCCTTAGCTACCATATTCAAGAGACAGCATGGCCAGGGAAGGAGCGTACAACCTCGAGCAGTTAAACCCCTTCAGTAGTTATGATCATTTATTCATACAACAATCCGTCTGTTCGAGGAGTACAGCTAAGTACCAGAAAATGTCAAATATATTCATTCAAGCAGCAGATTGTAACAGAGATTTTTATGAGATAGTTAATGTGGTTGGTGGTCCATTATGACCCCTCCATGCATAGGATAGCAGATATTTTTGTAATCAACTTCTATATATATCCAGAAGACAGAATGTAATGGGTTGATGAATGTTATTTTGTTGTAAGCTTCAACTTCTGGAGACTGTAACTACTGTGATACCTGCAGCATCTGGTCTTCATTTTCAGCTAATGCAAGCTTCTTTTGTTGTTAATTGCTCACTTTCCACTTCTTCTTCTTTGTTCTAGGCTATGCCTATTATGCATTTTGCATTTGCTCTTGATGTTTAGCATTAGAGGGGCTGTCATCCCACCTCTGTGTTAGCATCTAGTTAGTATTATTGAAGGTGTATGCAGGTTTCTGTTGTTTTAATGCTAGAGATTTGTCATCCTGTCTGTGCATTCGATAATAGATTTACAGACCTCTTTACTGGTTGCAGCCGGCCATCACATGGTTTTGTGCATCTGCTGGTGTGGTCAGTGTTCCCCATCTTCACCTATTTCTCAAACTGTGAGTAATTGGTGGTCTAAAGCCTTGTAGTCTGAGGGTAATCACCCATGTCTGGGGTTAAGCATAGTAGAAGTGGTTATTTGGCTTGAATATGCAACATTTCTTTCATTCATCCACCATATTTCAACATTTTTGTTGAGTTTGTAATGTTCCCGAGCATCTCTGATATACAACCTAGGATAGTTTCTTGGGGTCATAACATGTTTCTTTGAAAAAATATTGCATTTGGAATATTACTGCAATTTTTTTTTGCAAAAAATACTAAATGCTCCCGAAAAGGTATGGAGCGTTTTTTTAAGAGAGCATGCTCTCGAGGCCCTCTAGAGCCGCTCTCGCTTGGAGCGCGGATTGGGAGTGGGAGCAAAAGGGGGGGGGGGTAGGAGGGTTTTCTAGAGTGTGCTCCCACTCGGAGTGTGGATTGGGAGCGGAAGCAAGAGGGGGCAAGGGTGCTCCCCCACAACCCTGTATTGAACAATTGCATCATTGGAGCAAAGATACACTTTATGCCCTCTTTTTCCACAAGGGTAAGTCTCTCTTATTATTATTGGTATCAAAAAATACAAACGCCCTTTTGGTATTAATTTATTTATACATGTGATTTGTTTTTTCTATAGTTTATGGCTAGAGTTAATAAACTTCTAGTAATTCAATTAAATTCAATTCATTTGCACTTATTAGTTTATTGTTAGTAATTATTTACATGTGTAAAATAGATGTACCAAATTTTATTTTGTTTAGGTGAGCATATTTGAACATAACTAGGCTTGGGAGTTGTTTGGCCTTTCCAAGGGCATTGTTGATACTCAAATCAATTATGGAATCTCACAAATTTTGTTGGAAATTCATAATGTTATCAAACAATTGCACCATTGGAGCAAAGATATAGTGTCCCTCTTTTCCTACTGTTGAAGAATGTAACTAGGTTAATAAAATATATATATCGAAAGAAAGAAAAAGAAATTATTATTATTATATTATTATTATTATGACTTATTAAAGCATGTGTTTCATGCTTGGGTCATAATGTTATAGGTCAAAGTCCCCGTTGAGGACTTATAGGTTTTGTCTTAAGTCATTAGAGTCATTATCCATTTTATTAAACCTTTCTTGGGCTATTGAATCATGTAAAAAGAATTATTATTGAATAAAATAAGTCATTTGTCACCTCCACACCAAGTCGACCCTTACCTAATCAAGTCGGCCTACATCAGGGTAATTCGAATTCCAGAAGAGGCTATAAATACAGTGCAGTTTGATTTGTTTGGAGCATCCACTCACAAGTTCGATATACACAGAAGAAACAGAAGTGTACGAAATTTTGCAGGAGATTGAGAAGGATTTGCTAGATTGAAGTTTTCTGGGTCATCTCTTTCACACATGTGAATTTATTGGGCTATTGCTGGGAGGTTGAAGTTTTGTTTTTTGCTTCAAGGACGAAATTATCAATGCTTCTTCTAGGTTGAAGTTTCTGATGTTGCTTCAAGATTGAAGTTCTGCTACTGCAAGATCAAAGTTCTTGGTTGAAGTTGCTACTGAAGGGAAGGGATGACTTGGTGATTGGAGGAACTCTGTGTCTAGGTAAAAGCGTCTTGGATTTTCTCGTGAAACTATTGAAGGAAGAGTTGTTGACTGGGTTTTCCCTTAGATAGGAGTTTTTCCCTGGCTGTCCGCCTACATTTGGTGTCTTTGATCTTCGTGTTATGGTTTTGGTAATTGCTTGATGAACTAAGATAAAATAAGAACACAAGAAAGTTAATAAGAACATAAGAGTATCACAAGTAATTATCAACATAAAGAAAATCTTTCTGCCTCTCTAATTTTCCAACATGGTATCAGAGCTAAGGTGAAGTAGAAGGAAAAAGGCAGCCTGAAGATATATTGAAAGAAAAATAAGAAGTTTGAAGAAGTTCAATAAGAGTCAACAAGATCATATAAGGAGACATGCCTACTATCATCAAGAACCATGTCTAACTCATTGAAGGGAGAAAGCAACCTATATGGAGCCTCCAACTAGAAGGCATGGAAAAAGAGGATAGATCTCATCCTCGAGAAGATAACCTCATCCCATAGATATCCAACATAGATTCTGTTCGAGAGATGTATGAGGCCTTATCCAAATTGTTTGCAATCAAGAGTCTTGGTCAAATTGCACGTCTTAAGAATGAACAAAGGACAATGAACATGACAAAATATGACACTGTGACATCCTTCTTTGTAAGGATAGATAGAATCAGAGATGATCTCCAAGAAATAAATGAGATAGTACCTTAAAAATAGCTTGTAATCACTGCACTTCTAGGATTTCCAACATCTTGGAGTGCCTTTGCATTAGGGATCAACAGTTGGAAGGACACTCCTACACTTGAACAATTATGGAATGGATGTAGTCAAGAAGAAGTCAAATTTTCATTAGTTAACAACAAAGAGAATGAAGAGGAGAAAATTTCAAATGCCTATTCTTCTCATCACAAAAACAAAGGAACCTTCAAGAAGTCTAAAGGGTCTAGAATGTTGAAGTTTCTAATTTTCCTTAGTTTAGAAACTCTTCATGCACTTTTTCTGATTTATTCCTACCTACTTGTTATTTCTATTTAACAAGTTATTTACAAAGTAAATACTAAAAATAAACATGAGTGCATGCTCAACATATTACAGAGCAGCAACTAAAAGAAACAAGAACAAACACACCACATGACACCATTATTTTTGGACCAATGCCCCCAGAAAAACCCAATGCAGGAAAACCAGTGCAACTATTCTGAGGGTTTTCTTATTAAGCAATATCAAAGTACAATTTGGGTGTCAAAACTGGCCTACCCAACAGAGAATTTCCTTAGCAGTTATATCTCACAGTTTGAGAGAAATCTCCTGGCTGAAACCCCGGAAAATCCTTCCGGCAATTCCTCAGCACAAAACTACTCTGCAACCCTAGCATCTGCCCAATCTGGACTGCGTCATCCCCTCTTTGTCTCATGCTGGCCCCGCGTCAGCTTTTCTTGGCCTATGCCATCCCCAGGAGGCCTTGCATCAGCGTTCTGGGCCTCTGCGTCAGACACGATTGCCTCTTTGGTGCTTTGCGCAACACTTGGTTGCTTCTGTGTGGTCCTGTGTGAGCCCTTGCTGGCTCTGTGTCACTCTCCTTGGCTATTGCGCTGCTCTCTCAGCACAATCTCTGCCTTCTTTGTTTCTTTGTACTCAATGCCCCTCAGCTGCTCTCTCGATCACTGATTCTATCTCTCTTAGCAAACCTTGCTCTAGAGAATAAAATGACTGATCATCTGGTGTACTCTCTAAGTGACCCTCAAGCCTCCTCTTATACTTTTCTTGTTGACATCTCGACGGCCAAGATTAAGTCCCTAATCAATGGCTAAGATTAGATCTAGCTCGATCCATGTCTTTTGGACCACTCTAACATAGATTCATATTAATACACATTAATATTTTATTTTCCCTAAGTTTAGACTTAGGGGCTCCATTAAAATTATTAATTATTTTAATATCTCTTGATCTATTTAGAATCTTCCCAAACCCTTTATGGGTATTGGATATCTCATGTGCCCCAACCTCTCCACCAAATTTCGTGGCTAGAGCACGTCCGATGCTACCCCAAATCAACACTCCCTCTTAGCAAGGACTGTGCTCTAGCAATACACCTCACTGAGTATTACTCTGATCATCTGGCATCGTTATCTATGCTGATGCTAGGCCTTCCTACCCAACATCCTCTGCACTGCTGCCTCCTGTACTACTGCCCATGGTTTTGCCACTACCACTGTTGCATCTGTACGACAACTCCCTTTGCATCAATGTTGTTGCTGGTCATTTCTCCTACCATTGCATCCACACTGCACCTCCTCTCATCAAGCTGCATCGTGCTACCCATTGTTGCACTACAACTCAATGACTAAGAAGTCACTGATCTCCCAACTAACCTCCCTATTGGGCTAGAAACACCCACTAATGCTAAAGCTCCCTCTACCACTGACAAGTGGTCCCTCTCTGACCTCTACGTTGCTGCAACAACTCTCCTGCATCTCACATTGTTGCACACCTCTCTATGTTGTCCTACACTAGTGCAACATTCTTGTGCCTCTCGCACTGCTACAACCTGCTAGCCTCACGCTATCTTGGGACTCCTGTACTGTAGTTGTCTCTATCGTTCCATCCACATTTGTCTCTAAACACCCAGCCAGTCTTGCTACTCCTTGTCAGGGCTCCTGTAGCAAGGTCTAATCCAAAAGGTGTGTACCTCAAGGATCCAGCCCCTCATCACCTGTAGTCCGCCTGGCTACAGCTCGATAACTCCCCACTTCTGCTCAAGTGGCATGTGTACACTCATGGCACAATCATCGTCTGTCAAAACTTCCTTCTCTGCCTGTGTTGGCACTGCCTTAGTCTCGGAAGACTCTCCCTTACTCTTCTTCCTTGGGAACTGGGTCGCATAATGACCCATATTCCCACAGTGGAAGCACTTGATCTTGGAGAGATATTTCTTCTTTCGCTTCTCCTGCTTTCCCTCAAATGCTAGGGCCACATCCTCCTCCTCCTACTGAACTTTGATCCCTTTGTTGTTGCTACCTGTCTTCGATTGTCGTTTGATCTCTTCCTGGTGAAGAGATGTCGACATCTTATCCCAAGGCAGGAGAGTCCCTTTGCCTAGGATACTCTGGAAAAACACTTCCCAATCTTCTGAGACAGCATTCAGGGTTGTCCTCACCATAAGCTCCTAATCCGGTGTCGCTCCTATAATAGTCAACTGGTCTCGGATCTCATTCAGTCCTCCAAGGAAGGTGTGAATCGATTGACCCTTCTTTATCTAATATGACCTCATTTGCTTCTCGAGCAGCATTCTTCTCTGCACAGAAGTATGCTGGTACAGGTTCTTGAGAGCCTCCCACATCTCAACTGTCGTTTCCTTCTCGACTATATGTGGTACCACATGATCCTTGACCCCGTCAAGAATAATGCACTTAGCCCTCGCCATCGCCTCTTCGTACCTTTCATTATCATTGGGGTCGACTGGAACAGCTACTACCTTTAAGGTGAAGTTCTTGACACAATTTCTGTCAAGCACTGATAAGATTTTGGCCTTCAAGACTGCGAAGTTCGATGGTCCGTCCATTCTATCCTGGTCTCTTACCCCATGTAGTTCCATGACGCTCCTTTACTTCCCTCCTAGAAGTTCTCTGTTCGACTCCCCTGAGTCTCTACTTCCCATCTGGAAGTTCTCTTCTGGACTCCCTCTGAGTCCTGATTTCCCTCCTGGAAATCCTTCTGCCACTTGTCGAGATGCCCCCTACTCTGATCGTCTTGTGCAACTGCACTACTGATCTAGGCTCCTTGACTAGAAACCTTCGATAACAACTCCTTTGGCCCTACTCTGTCAGGTATTGTTCTGACTACAGTACCTCACCAACTCTACTCTGCAATATTTCTGCAGCCTTCTATATTCCAGCAACCACCTCTCTATGAACTGCGTCAGCCCCTCTCTGCCTCATGCTGGTTCTGTGTCACCTTAGATGGGTCTGCGTCAGCCCTGGGATGCCCTGCGTCAGCCCTCTGGCCCTCTATGTCAGCAACATTGGCTTCTCTAAGGCTCTGCGCAGCTCCCAACTTCTTCTGTGTGGCTCTAGCTGGCTCTATGTCACACTTATCGGCCTCTACACTGCTAGAAACAACTTCTGTCATCTCAAGGCAGTTGTTTTCTACTGCTATTGCTCTGCTCGGTTGATGTCTCTTAGTCCTCCTGTGATCTGCAATCACGCTCTGATACCATGTTGAAGTTTCTGCTTTTCCTTAGTTTAGAAACCCTTCATGCACTTTTTCTGATTTATTCCTACCTACTTGTTATTTTTCTTTAACAAGTTATTTACAAAGTAAATACTGAAAATGAACACCAGTGCATGCTCAACATATTATAGATCAGCAAATAAAAGAAACAAGAACAAACACACCACATGACACCATTATTTTTGGACCAATGTCCCTGGAAAAACCCATTGCGGGAAAACCAGTGTAGCTCTTCTGAGGGTTTTCTTGTTAAACAATATCAAAGTACAATATGGGTGCCGAAATTGGCCTACCCAACAGAGAATTTTCTTAGCAGTTATACCTCATAGTTTGAGAGAAATATCCTAGCTAAAACCCTAGAAAATCCTTCCGACAGTTCCTTAGCACAAAACTGCTCTACAACCCCAGTATCTGCCCAATCTGGACTGCGTTAGCCCCTCCCTATCTCACGTTGGCCTTGCATCAGCCTTTCTTGGCCTGCGTCAACCCTAGTAGGCCCTACGTCAGCTTTCTGGGCCTTTGCGTCAAACACGTTGGCCTCTCTGGTGCTCTGCGCAGCACTTGGATGCCTTTGTGTGGCCTTGCGTAAGCCCTTGCTAGCTCTGCGTCACTCTCCTTGGCTACTACGCTGCTCTCCCGGCACAATCTCTGCCTTCTCCGTTTCTCTGTACTCAATGCTCCTCAGCTGCTCTCCCGATCACTGATTCTATCTCTCTTAGCAAACCTCGCTCTAGAGAATAGAATGAATGATCATCTGGTGTACTCTCCAAGTGACCCTCAAGCCTCTTCTTATACTTTTCCTATTGACATCTCAACGGGTGAGATTAAGTCCCTAATCAACGGCTAAGATTAAATCTGGCTTGATCCATGTCTTTTGGACCACTCTAACACACATTCATATTAATACACATTAATATTTTATTTTCCTTAAGTTTAGACTTAAGGACTCCATTAAAATTATTAATTATTTTAATATCTCCTAATTTGTTTAGAATCTGCCCAAACCCTTTCTGGGTGTTGGAGATCTCATGTGCCCTAACCTCTCCACCAAATTTTGTGACTAGAGCACATCTGATGCTACCCAAAATCAACATAGAATTAAGGTAGACTTAACCAAGATTGAATGCTACAATTGTCACAAGATGGGTCACTATAGAAGCAATTGTCCCGAGAATTCGAAAAATAAGAAGAGAGAAAAGGAACATGCAAATGTTGCTGGTGAAGGACCACCAAAGAAAAACAATAAGGAAGAATCCATAGTCAAAGACTTATTTTCTAGGGACTCTTAAGGATTCTATCTCATACATATCCTTCTACTCTGAAGTTTTGAATTATTTTCCTTTATGCTTTGATTTCTTGTACTTGTAAGTTTAACATGTTTTGAAAAATAATTTTTGAATTGTTTTGACAAAGTTGTAGGTATTCCTCGAGATTGGATTGAGACGGAGCCCTCATCATTTTTCAAAGATAATTATCTTATTCCTTGTATTATCCTTTTATATTTGATTTCCTTCTCTTATCTAGATGAGTTTGTACTAGATGCTCATAATGTTGAAAAATGTGCAACAAGAAATGTTAAATTTAGAATGTGCTAAAAATAAAAGTTCTAAAAATAGCGGTTTGGCCAAGTGAGCATTTTGGCCACCTTGGGTGAGAGGTGAAACTGCTAAAAATAGAAGTTTCTAAAAATAGCATTTCTAGGTCCCTTTCTATTTTTAGCAATCCCTGGTCTAACTATAGGAAGTAAAAACAAATTTGGTCTTAATAGCAGTTTGAGTATTAATTAATTAATTCTCCATGAGTTAATTAGTTAAGGAAAATCAAACTTGAAGCCTTTGTGAGAACATGCAATTATTTCTCCACTAATTGGGGAATGTGTCCTTGATTTGCTCCACTGATTGAGGATTTAAGGATGAGTTCTATATTGAGAGGATCAATTGACTTAATTTAACTTAGTCATGTTCAGTTAGATTAATTTAACTAGTTGTTAAATTAATGAGATACAGCTTGTTGATGCTTGCATGCATGTGACAACTGTTATTTTCAGATAATTGTGTATTCACTCATGGATAACTGATGCATGTCAGTTCTGTAAGAGACCCAATTGAGATCATATGTGGGACAGTGTACTATCAGTTCGATGATTATTTTTCCTATAAAGGAAGCTCATCCATGATGAGGATTTATCTCCTTCAGGTTTGCGCAGTTATTTTAGAGGTCAATGTTGTGTGTGAGGTTAGAATCACACAGGTTGCAGCTGGAGGACCCAGGAAAAATTGTGCTTAGAAATAGGAGGCTTGGAGGGCATAGGACAAGGTTTGTGAGAATCCTTTGAATGTCTATGAGCAGCAGAGGGTTGTACTGAGAGCTGGATAGCTTCCGAGCTAAGGCTTTGTGTAATCCGAACTATAGTTCCACTTGTATGATAATACAGAGATGGGGTTTTAGGCAGGTGATTTCCTGGATAAATTCTTCTGTGTTATGTGTGTTTGATTTCTCCATATCAGTGATATGTGTTCCTATTGATGTTGCTCATGTTCGATTAAGCTTCCCTAAATTGGTTGTAGAAGTAGATCAAGTGTTTTGCTTTAGTACATTGCATTACTAGGTGATCTACAGGTGGGAAATTTCTACATGGTATTAGAGCTAGCTGATTTGTAGAAAAGGTTCTACATGGTATCAGAGCTAGCTGATTTGTAGAAAATTTCTACAAAAATCTACATGGTATCAAAGCACATGTGATCAAGAGAGAACAGTATACTGAGAGGAGATTTCAAAGTTTTGAGTTTTGGGCCGAGAGTTTGCAGAGCAGATTTAAACATTTCTGTACAAAATTTTCAAAAATAAATAGCAGATTTGGATTCCTTGCGGAAAAATACCCAAAATCAAAAAAAAAAAAAAACGTCTGAATCGGAGTTCGGATGAGGGAGATATCGTTGATTTAAAATCAGCTTTTTTTTCTAGAAAATTTCGTGGCGGCGGGAAAGTGGAAATAAATTGGTGTGCTAGCCAAGAACCTGTATGCACTTGAGGTACAAGATGCATGCAAAGCCTTGAGGAACAAGGCAAAATTTAGATACTTGGTGGTTGAGAGGGAGAGTAAATTACCTCTCAACATGCAACGCCAGAAGAAGTCTCAAACGATTATGGAGAAGCCACAATTGGTGCATAAGCTTTAGGAGGTTGTGGAGCAGCCACAACAGGGGAAGCTGAGTGGAGATCGAGTAGAGACATCTATTCATGCAAAGACCTCCAGTAGGGGGAAACTTTGAGTCAGGTGGGCTGAGGGATCACATGTAGCCATACCTCCAGGTAGGAGGTGGGACGATGTAGAGTGATCGTCCCAAGGATGAGGGGCAGGATCCTTGAGGTACCCAACCTCTTGGATGAGACCTTGCTACGGGAGCCCCGATGTGGAGTAGCAGGAACTAACTGATTGGGTAGAGATAGATGTGGATGGAGCAGCAGAGAGAGCTACAGTGCAGTGAATCCCAGGATAGCGCAGAGCATGCAGGTTGCAGCAATGCGAGAGGCACAAGTGTGTTGCACAATGCTAGGTGGCATAGAGAGGTGTGCAATGGTGTGAGATGCATGGAGATGTTGCAATAGTGCAGATGTCAGAGAAGGAGCACTTGTCAGCAGCAAGTAAAGCTTCAGCATCAGAGTATGTTCTAGCCCAACAGAGTGGTCAGCTGGGAGTGTTTTTGTTCCAAGAGTTGTTGGAGCAAGTGGACTTGGTGGATGTGTTGCATGCAGAACATTTCAGAGTTACAGGATCGGGTTCGAGAGAAAGCCTTTCTTGTTGAGAGGGAGTGTTGAAAAATGTGCAACAAGAAATGCTAAATTTAGAATGTGCTAAAAATAAAAGTTCTAAAAATAGCACTTCTAAAAATAGCAGTTTGGCCAAGTGAGCATTTTGGCCACCTTGGGTGAGAGGTGAAACTACTAAAAATAGAAGTTTCTAAAAATAGCATTTTTGGGTCCCTTTCTATTTTTAACAATCCCTGGTCTAACTATAGGAAGTAAAAACGAATTTTGTCTTAATAGTAGTTTGAATATTAATTAATTAATTCTCCATGAGCTAATTAGTTAAAGAAAATCAAACTTGAAGTCTTTGTGAGAACATGCAATTATTTCCCCACTAATTGGAGAATGTGTCCTTGATTTGCTCCACTGATTGAGGAGTTAAGGATGAGTTCTATATTGAGAGGATCAGTTGACTTAGTTTAACTTAGTCAAGTTTAGTTAGATTAATTTAACAAGTTGTTAAATTAATGAAATACAGTTTGTTGATGCTTGCATGCATGTGACAACTGTTATTTTCAAATAATTGTGTATTCACTCATGGATAACTGATGCATGTCAGTTCTGTAAGAGACCCAGTTGAGATCAGATGTGGGACAGTGTACTATCAGTTGGATGAATATTTTTCCTATAAAGGAAGCTCATCCATGATGAGGATTTATCTCCTTCAAGTTTGTGCAGTTATTTCAGAGGTCAATGTTGTGTGTGAGGTGAGAATCACACAAGTTGTAGCTAGAGGACCCAGGAAAAACTATGCATAGAAATAGGAGGCTTGGAGGGCAGAGGAGAAGGTTTGTGAGAAGCCTTTGACTATCTATGAGTAACAGAGGGATTGTACTGAGAGCTGGATAGCTTCCAAGCTAAGGCTTTCTGTAATCCGGACTATAGTTCCACTTGTATGATAATACAGAGAGGGGGTTTTAGGCAGGTGTTTTCCTCGGGTAAATTCTTCTGTGTTATGTGTGTTTGATTTCTCCATATCAGTTATATGTGTTCCTATTGATGTTGCTCATGTTCGATTAAGCTTTCGCTAAATTGGTTGTAGAAGTTGATCAAGTGTTTTGCTTTAGTACATTGCATTACTAGGTGATCTACAAGTGGGAAATTTCTACATGGTATTAGAGCTAGCTGATTTGTAGAAAAAAGTTCTATATGGTATCAGAGCTAGTTGATTTGTAGAAAATTTCTACAAAATTCTACACATAACATTTATTTTCATATTTTCCTCGTTTAGGAAAATCTTGCTCACATGCTCAAGTACTATGGAGAAGATATTACAAAACAGGGCATGATAGAAGTTCTATTGGAATTGATGTCCTACAAGGTGTGTCTAAAAACCAACTCAAAGGTATGTCTTAGACCATAAGCTTTGTTCTCTTTGTGATAAAGTTATATTAATTCATTCTAATAAATTTGCTTTACATTACTAACAAGTGTTATGTCTAGGACCTTTGAATCATAAAGATTCTTATTTGGGTGATCAATCATTAGATTGAATTTACCCTCATTAAAATCAAAATATATGTGGAACCCTAAAAGGTTCTCAATAAAACCATAACCTAAGGGTATTCCAATGTTAATGTGAAAAACCCTAGTCTACTTAGGGTTACTATCTAGAAAATACTATCCTTTTGATGTTTGAGGTTTTGATGGTAATGTCATGTTTGGAGTTTTAGTACAATTGTTATGGAAACCCTAGTCCTTTAGGGCTGGATGGTAGTGTATTCCTAGACCTTGAGGCTTTAGTAAATTAGGGTAAATGAGCAAAACCCTTATAATATCTAGAGTAAACTCCTAGGAATGAAACCCTAGGTGTATGTTTGTTTGTCTGATCAAAACCCCAGCCTAATCAAGATTGTTATATGTCTAACTTTAAATGTATTGATATGTGTGTCTTGGGCTTACCCAATGGATATTGATATGCTTGTACATGAATAAGAAATACTAGATATGTATATATGCTAACCTAATTATTGATGCTCATAGAGTGTAAATTCCAGGGTTTGTAACAAAGTCCTAGTAGAAGTTTGATGTTCTAGGATATGGTGATATTGTTTCAAAATGTAATGATAAAGTCAAGTGTTTACAAAAGGTTGGTCATATTGTTGAAACCTTAGATTGTGCTGTGATTGGTTTTGATTGTTGAAGCTTAGTGTCTCATATATGGAATCTAGGGTTCACATTAAATCATAGTAGAAGTCTAACAGATGAATTTTAAAGTTGTTGGAGAACTATACTTGTTTGAATTGCTTCTAGGGTTTGCAATCTATGATAGTAGAGTTTTTCATATCTCTAAAAGAAATATTGAGGCCCTAAATATAATGAGACCGATATCTTGATTAAGCTACTAATGTGATCTAGGGTTTGTAGCAAAACTTGAACAAGAAGTTGAAGTTTAAAAGTATGTGTCTCTTGTTGGTTATGAACCTAACTAAGTTATTTGATGTCTAAAATCTAACGCTGATATAGTTGACTCCATGCTTCTATATATGTATTTGACTGTACTTTTTATTTAATGTGTAAAGGTACATAATCTTCAAGGTGTTGAAAGTATTCATAAGTAAAGTTGATTTGATTGATAAGCATGATGAAGGTAGTTATATGAATGATGATGATCAAGATGACTTTGATAAAAAGGGAGGAAGCCATTCTCTGATGCTATGGAAAAGAAGTTTCTCTCCCTGAGTTAAGAGGGAGTCTAGATAAAAGAAAGGATATATTTCCCAAGTTAAGAGGGAGGACATATTATAGTCATGATGTATACTATTGAATTTTCTAAGTCTATCCCTTAGAAAATTAATCTGTATTCTATTGGTTTATTTCTTCTACTTGTTTAAATTCGAACAAGTTATTTAATACATTTAAATATTGAAATAAACACAATACAGTCACAACATTTACAAATCATCAACTGAAAGAAAACAAGCACACAAGTGACACCATATTATTTTTGGACAAATGTCCCTGGAAAAACCCAATGCGGGAAAACCGATGCATCTATTCAGAGGGTTATATTATTATGTAGTTTATCTGAGTACAATTGGGTGCCTAATCGGCTCACCCGACAAAGAAAAATTCACGACAACAATACCTATATATCTAGAAACATGTATTCAGAAAGCCTGTCCCACGAAACCCTCTCTGACACAACTGAAACTTAGTGTTGGCCCCTCTGCGTCAGCCTTATGCTAACCTACGTCAACCCCAAGACCCTCTACATCAACCCTTTAAGGCACTACACAGCCTTTGGGACCTTCTGCATCGCTCCAGCAGCCTCTGTGTGGATGGTGTAGTCCCTCTAGCCTCTGCATTGTCTCTGTTGGGCTTTGCGTACCCTAGACTGGTTGTTTCTCTCACTCTCTCCACTTCTGCATTGGTATCTCAGTATTGTCTCTGCCTCTCTGCCTCATACTCACTTCCCCTCGCTGTTGATCATTGATTCAACTTTTCTTAGCAACCCTTCTCTAGGAAAATGAATGACTGATCACTCTGGTGTGTTCTCCAACTGACCCTCAAGCCTCCTCTTATACTTTTCTTGTTGGTCCATCAACAGCTGATATTAAATCTTAAATCAATAGCTAAGATTATATTTGGCTTGATTCACGACTTTTGGAACCTTTTAACCCAGTTTTATATTGATACCCATTAATCTTTTATTTTTCCTAAGTTTAGACTTAGGAACTCCATTAAAAATATTAATTATTTTAATGTCTCCCAAACCGGGTACAATCTGTCCAAACCATTTCTGTGTCTTGGAGATATCATGTGCTTTATCCTCTCCTCCAATTTTCATGTCTAGAGCACATGAGATGCTACCCCAAATCAACACTCCTTAGCAAGGACTGTGCTCTAGTAATACTCCACTTTGAGCATCACCCTGATTATTCAACACTGGTCTCTGTGCTGATGTTAGGCCTCCCCGCCCAACATCCTCTCCACTACTGCATCCTATACTGCTGCCCATGTCCCTGCCACTGCCACTGTTGCATATGTACGGCATCTCCCTTTGCATTCGTGTTGTTGCTAGCCCATCCTCCCAACACTGCATCCGCACTGCATCCCCTCATCATGTTGCATCGTGCTACTACATACTGCTACTGCACTGCAACTCAGTAACTAATAAGTAAGTAACTGATCCACCCAACTTCTAACATCCCTCTGCCACTAACAAGTGCTCCCTCTACTGACCTCTGTGTTGTTGTGACAACTCCCTACATCTCGCACCGTTGCACACCTCTCTATGCCATCCTGCACCGTTGTAACACTCCCATTCCTCTCGCATTGTTATAGCCTACTAGCCTCGTGCTACCCAGGGACTCTTGCACTGTAGCACTCTCTACCACTTCATCTGCATCCGTCTCTACCTACATCTGCTAGTCTTGCTACTCCTCCTTCGGGGCTCCCGTAGCAAGGTATAATCCAAGAGGTTGGGTCCCTCAAGGATCCTGCCCCTCAATGCTTGTAGTCCTCCTAACTACAACTGGATGTCTTCCCACTTCTTCTCAAGTGGCACATGAGCACTCATGGTACAATTGTCATCCTCCTCAACTTCTTTCTCCACCTTCGTTGGCACTGCCTTCGAGTCAGAAGCCTCTCCCTTACTCTTCTTCCTTGGACACTGGTTTGCATAGTGACCCAGTTCCCCACAATGGAAGAACTTGACCTTGGAGAGGTCCTTCTTCTTCCTCTTCTCCTGCTTTTCCACAAATGCTAGAGCCACATCCTCTTCCTCTTCCTTCTTGATCCTGACCCCTTTGCTGCTACTCCTCTCCTTGGTCATCCATCTGATCTCTTCTTGACGAAGAGCCGCCCATAGTTCTTCCCAATCCAGAAGACTCGTCCTACCCAGTATGCTCTGGACAAATATCTCTCAATCCTTAGAGACTGCGTTAAGTGGGTTCCTCACCATCAATTCTTGATTTGGCGTGGCCCCTATGGAAGTTAGCTGGTCATGGATCTCCTTCAACCAACTGAGGAAGACATCTATCTGCTCTCCCTTCTGCATCTGATATGACCTTAGTTAATTCTCCAGGAGCATATTCCTCTAAACTGAAGTATGTTGGTACAATGTCTTCAAAGTGTCCCACATCTCCTTTATGTTTCCTTCTTGGAAATATGTGGTACCACATGATCCTTGACCCCATTAAGGATGATGCACTTTTCCTTAGCCATTGCCTCCTCATACTTTTCATTAGCCACTGGGTCAATTGGGATAGTCATCATTCTCAAGGCGAAGCCCTTGATACGATATCTATCTAGAATGGACAAGATCCTAGCCATCCAGACCACAAAGTTGGACTCTCCATCTAGCCTATCTTGATCTCTCAGCCCATTCACGACGATCTCGCTGCTCTTTTGTCAACTCCTCTAAGTCTCTCTACTTCCTGCTAGAAGTTCTTGGTCCGACTCCTACCGAGTCTCTCTACTTCCCGCCTCAAAGTTCTCAGTTTGACTCCTGCTGAGTCTCTCTACTTCCCATCTA
The DNA here is from genome assembly GCA_000404065.3 of Pinus taeda. Classification (NCBI taxonomy): domain Eukaryota; kingdom Viridiplantae; phylum Streptophyta; class Pinopsida; order Pinales; family Pinaceae; genus Pinus; species Pinus taeda. The sequence goes on along the minus strand of APFE030731476.1, from coordinate 88,304 downwards.
GAAGTTCTCTTCTGGACTCCCTCTAAGTCTCAATTTTCCTCCTAGAAATCCTTCTGTCAACCATCAAGTTGCTCCTCTCTGATCGTCTATGCAACTGCAACACTGATCCGGATTCCTTGGCTAGAAATCCACCTTGGCAGCAACTCCCTCTGCCTTGGTCTTGCCCTGTTAGGTACTGTTATAACCACATTACCCCACCAGCTTCGCTCCGCAAACTACCCATAGCCTCCTATGCCCTAGCAACTGAAGGATTGAGCCTCTTGGCTCTATGCAATCCTGGCATCCGCAAAACATCTCCCTCAACCAACTGCGTCAGCCCTTCTAACCTCTGCGTGGCTCCGCGTGAGCTAGTTTCTGCCTTCCTTAGCCTCTGCACTGCCTCTCTCTGGCCCAAACTAATGACACAATCCCTCTACGTCGCTCCTTCCTCTGTCGCTTTTTGCAAGAATCAACTCTATCACTTGGGACAACTGAATCTACTGCAAATTCTCTGCTAAGTTGATGCCTTCAGTTCTTCTGTGATCTGCAACCACGTTCTGGTACCATGTTGAATTTTCTAAGTCTATCTATTAGAAAATTAATTTGTATTTTGCTGGTTTATTTCTTCTACTTGTTTAAATTCAAACAAATTATTTAATACATTTAAATACTGAAATAAACACAATACAGTCACAACATCTACACATCATTAATTGAAAGAAAACAAGCACACAAGTGACACCGTTATTTTTGGACAAATGTCCCCAAAAATACCCAATGCAGGAAAACCAGTGTATCTATTCAGAGGGTTATATTATTAGGCAGTCTATCTGAGTACAACTGGGTGCCTAACCATCTCACCCGACAGAGAAAAATACACGGCAACAATACCTCTATATCCGGAAACAAGTATTCAGAAAACTTGTTCCACGAAACCCTCTCCGGCACAACTGAAGCTCATCGTTGGCCCTTCTGGCCTCTGCATCAGCCTTCTGCTGACCTTTGTCAACCTCATGATCCTCTGTGTCAGTCCTCTGATGTACTACGCAGCCTCTGGGACCCTCTGTGTCACTCCAGCAGCCTCTACGTGGATGACGTAGTCCCTCTAGCCTCTACATTGTCTCTGTTGGGCTCTGCGTAGCTTGGACTGGCTGTTGTTCTCGCTCTCTTTGCTTTTACGTTGGTCTCTTAGTACTATCTCTACCTCTCCGCCTCGTACTCAATACCCCTCACTGTTGATTACTGATTCAACTTTGCTTAGCAACCCCTCTCTAGAAAAATGAATGACTGATCACTCTGGTGTGTTCTCCAACTGACCCTCAAGCCTCCTCTTATACTTTTCTCGTTGGTCCATCAACAGCTGAGATTATATCTCTAATCAATGGCTAAGATTATATTTGGCTTGATCCATGACTTTTGGAACCTTCTAACCCAAATTTATATTAATACCCATTAATATTTTATTTTTCCTAAGTTTAGACTTGGGAACTCCATTAAAAATATTAATTATTTTAATATCTCTCAAACCAGGTATAATCTGTCCAAACCATTTATGGGTCTTGGATATCTCATGTGCTTTAGCCTCTCCACCAATTTTCATGGCTAGAACACATCCGATGCTAACCCAAATCAACATATACCTTGAAGAATAAATTGGAGAAAGTATATTGAGGTGTTGCTAAAAGAAGAAAAGCAGGATCCCGTTGTAGAATATGTTGTTTGATGTGAAGTAGGAAAGGAAGTTGTATGATTGAAGAAACTTCTATCAAGATTTGTTTGGGAAATTCTCTAAGTCCTACTGTGATAAATTGTGAAGCAACATCAAGATGTCTGAAGACCCTGAAGGTTTGTGTTTACTTATATTTAAAAATTTGTTACTGATTGGGGTCATGAGTTTAGGTAAATCTATCGAAGTTTTGGAAGCATGCTTGATGTTACCAATATATTTGATCAAGATAGATTTTATGTGTTGAGGCATTATGTGTAATACAAAATGCCTAGGAGGACATTTGGTCGGCCTTTATGTTGATGTCTAGTTCCCAAAATAGGGAGGTTGCGTTGGTCATAGAGTTATGACCTTGCATTACACACTTATTTCCTTGGGTTGATGGTTAGCAAGTAAGTCTGATGGTACCTAGAGAGGTTGAAAGCCTTAGTCCATCTTAGTCCCACCTGGATAAATTTCCCCAGTTAGGGATCTAGTCCATGGCACCATGTGTGCCTAAACTCTTTGTGGCTCATGTGTTTTGAGATCTTCCATGTACTTGTATATATATGAATACTTCCCTAGTTAAGAGTGGGTGTTGAAAAATGTAACTAGGTACAGTCTTCATAATTGTATTTGAGTCATAATAAAATGTATTTATCAAAAGAAAGAAAAATAAATTATTATTATTATGACTTATTAAAGCATGGGTTTCATGCTTGGGTCATAATGTTATAGGTCAAAGCCCCCATTGAGGATTTCTAGGTTTTGTCTTGAGTCATTAGAGTCATTGTCCATTTTATGAGACCCTTCTTGGGCTATTGAATCATGTAAAAATAATTATTATTGAGTAAAATAAAAGTCATTTGTCACCTCCACACCAAGTCGACTCTTACCTGATAAAGTCATCCTACATTAGGGTAATTCAAACTCCAGAAGAGGCTATAAATACAGTGGGGTTTGATTCATTTGAAGCATCCAATCACAAGTTCAATATACAAGCAGAAGAAGCAGAAGTGTACGAAATTGCAAGAGAAGGAGAAGGATTGCGAGATTGAAGTTTTTTGGGTCATCTCTCTCACACGTGTGAATTTACTGGGCTACTATTGGGAGGTCGAAGTTTCTTTTGCTGCCTCAAAGAAGAAATTATTATTGTTTCTTGTAGGTTAAAGTGTTGTTGCTACAAGATCGAGGTTTTGTTGCTACTAGGTCGAATTTTGTGTTGTTGCTTCAAGATGGAAGTTTCTGCTACTGCTTTAAAATTGAAACTTTTGTTGTCACTTCAAGATCGAAGTTTTGCTGCTGCAAGATGGAATTTCTTGGTTGAAGTTGTTGCTGAAGGGAAGGGATGACTTGGTGATTGGAGGATGTTTGTGTCTAGGTAAAAGAGTCTTGGATTATCTTGTGAAACTATTGAAGGAAGAGTTGTTGACTAGGTTTTCCCCTAGATAGGGGTTTTTCCCTGGTTGTCCGGCTACATCTAGTGTTTTTCATCTTCATGTTATGGTTTTGGTAATTGTTTGATGAACTAAGATAAAAGACATAAGAAAGTTAATAAGAACATACGAATATCACAAGTAATTATCAACATAAAGCAAATCTTTCTGCTTTTCTGATTTTCCAACACGTACAAAGTATAAGTCTTGTTCCAATTTCCATGGTGATCATCATTGTTTGAAGCAAAGAGACAAGAAGTAAAATATGAATAAAAATACAAGATGAATCTTAGAATGTATATATGTATGGATTTCTATGTTAGAAGGTGATGAGCTAGTGCACACAAGTATTATTTGTTCAAGATTCTATGATGTCAAAGAATGAATAGGGGCTCTAAATTCTAGAAATCATTTAATGGAACCAACTAGCACAACACATGGCAACTAAAGCAACTATGGAGGGGGGGGAATCATGATAACATTACATCAATCTCTTAAAATTGATCATTGTTATATCATAAAAAAACACATCTATTGTTGAATAAACTTCTTAGTAGAAGGTCTGTTACATGGGAGACTATATTGGAAACTATGATGATGTAGTCAAGGCATAGGTTTTGAGCCATTGCCTCTATGCAAGCAAATGCCATTACATAGCTCATCTATGATCCAACTACTTTCATTATAGAAAGTTCAACAAAACATGTGATTGATCCCTTTAACTTGATAACTACCACAAAAGAAAAAGAATATATGCCAAATAACATTGTATAATTGGTTTTAAAGATGAATGTTAAAAAGGCTTGTATATAGTAAAAATGCCCTGCGATATAATTAAACAAGGCCTTAAAAGGATTCACTTCCAATGCACTTACCCAATGACACATGATAGTGTTGATGACCATCTACACCTAGTGAAGTGTTAAAATAGGGGGATCATTATCATGCAAATATAAACCTAAAATAATGAACTTATCTAAACAATGACTTTAGGTGATTTAGTCCTATCACTTGCCAAATGTAGTTCTTTGAATTGGTGCTTTTCCAACCATAGGGGAGTGTGCCCAAGGTTGTTTTTTTGCTATAATGCCCATTTGAAATCCATGTATGAACCCAAAAATAAATTAACAAATGAGGTTGCCTTTAAAATACACCTAAAAATATAATAAACATTTATAATGTAAATTGAAAAAAATAGATCAACAATTGAGGCTACCCTAGAAGCGCTCAAAGACACCCAAGAATAGAATAAAAGTCTATATAATAAATTGCAAAATTTTGGGATTGGTTTTTAGTTAGTTTTAGTAGTAAAGAGTGTGCAAATGACTTAAAACATGTGTTGAAGTGAAGACCATTCAAATTAAAAGCATTAAAGACAATAATACAAATAATTATCACATAATTTAGATACGAAAATGACATTAATGACTTTGGATCATAGAAGAACATGTTTGATTTTATTAGTAAAAAGGTGGTAGATATACCACTAATACAATGTATCAAGGGTCACAATATTAGTCCCAAGTGTGTAATGAATAATGTTTTGTTGAGTGTTAGTAAGGATGGTTGAGGATAGAGCTGGGAGGTCTCACAAAGGAGAGGAAGCCAAAAATTGGCACTTTGCAATCTGATCTAGGGTTTGAGTCAGGGCTTGGCGTTGCTAACCATGGCGGGTCGTGGAGGAGGGAGTTCTGCTCCCTCCTACAGTCAAATAGATGCGAACAGAAACAAGGAAAATGATTTGCATCGCTTCAAGAAACCAACAGAGGTGATAACTAAGGATACAAACACAGGAAATATCAAACCTCACGAATAGAGAGTAAATCATGAGGAAGATATTAGGGAGAAGAGGAAAGAGGGCAGCAGTCAGAAAGCTGCACCTTTGAGGGCTACAGGGGTCTGCAAACCCAAGTCGACCATCACTCCTCGGGTCGTTTTAAGTGACCCAACGCTATAGGTGCACAGAGATTGCATGGCAGAACACGTGATCATATGCAAATTTATGGGGATTTGGCTGACAGAGAAGGCCTTACATGCATGGATAAGGAATCACTGGAACCAAAGGGGGAAATAAACCTTCACCTTGGATCCAAGGGTTTATTTACGGTGGTGTTCACAAGCTTAGAAGATAAAGACAGAGTGTTCGAGGGAGGACCCTATTTTTACACTGCTGCAGAGAAACGTTCACTTCAGTACTGGTATGGATAAAAATATACTCCCTTCCTTTAGATTGTTAGCTGACAGAGTCTCTAAAGGCTATCGGCAATAAACTAGGGAATTTTATAAAGACATTAGATGTGACATTAAGAGGCAAATACACTCCCTTCGCCTGGATCTGTGTGGAAATGGACCTATCTAGAGCACTCCCAGACGAGATCATTTTAGAAGTTTATGATGAAGAATGGGTGTAGGCAGTGGACTATGAGCATGTCCCATTTATGTGTCGTAAGTGCCATGAACACGGGCACCTATACAGAGATTGCCCATTAAACAAACTAGAAAGCAACAAAAAAACCACCACAAGCAAAGATCCCAAGGAGGGAGGGGGGTAAGGGGAAAGGAGGAAAGCAGCACCAAAAGAAAATCAACGAGGACGAACAACTGAGCCACAATAGTTTCAAAATCAGAAGAAGAAATTGGAAACAACAGGGAAAACCAGAAATTGGAGACTAAAACCAATGAGAAGGATAGGGATACTAACATGGAGGACATACCAGAGAACAACCAGCAACAGGATGATCTACCAAGAATTGTGGAGCTCAGCAGGGACCATGAGATGACCCTAAGTGAGTCGGGAACTGAAGATCATGAACTACAGGAGATTCTTGAGAAGGATAACTTGGACCTAGAAAAGTTTCTAGTGCAGGGTATTACCAAAGGAGTTGACTCCCTACCAAAAGAGGAGTTTGATAGGGTTCAACAACTCTTCCTATGGAGATCCCAATCGAAGAGTTCTTGAGTCAAAAGAAACCATGATAGCCAGGAAAACAGAGGGATGAAGACAATGGAGGAAACACTGTGGCACTCTTCCAAGAACCCGGGTAGGAAAAGAGGAAGGAAAAGACAGAATGAGTTGCTGACAGAATGTGGAAAACTCATGATCAACTTAGGTAAGATGAAATATCTCACCAGTTACTCTTTTACAAACCTTTCTTAATGAAGTTTACAACCTGGAATATTAGGGGCCTAGGAAGTAAAAGGAAACAAAGAAATATCAGCAGTAGAATAAAAGAAGAAAAACCAGACATGGTTTTCATTCAGGAAACAAAGTGCTCGATGGATAAAATTAGAGAAATACATAGCAAATGGTTAAGCAGGTATGAGTGTCTAGAGGTTAAGGCAGACAACTCAGTAGGAGGGATTCTTATGCTTTGGGATCCCCAAAAACTTGGAATCCTGGACGTGGAAGCGTCCAAGAACTATCTTTCACTAGTAATACAACGTGTGGGTGATAAGGAGATTACATGATTACAAATGTCTATGGTCCTAAAAAACTAGAAGACAAACTCAAGCTTCTCACTTCCCTTGAGGAGCTAAGAGAGAGATATCCTAATATGCCCAGGATTCTGGTAGGGGATTTCAATACAATCAAATCTCTTACATATAAAAAAGGTGGCACCAGAACACTAGGCAGAGACTCCATTGCCTTCCAGAACTTCATAAATAACATGAGATTAGTGGATGCTGAAACAATAAATGGCACTTTCACCTGGAACAACAAGAGAGGAGGGGCTTCTCAAGTTGCCTCTAAACTATATAGATTCATGATCTCAGAGGAGCTATTTCTCACAGCCCCTGACATGTTAGCTTTAGTCCTTCCTTTTGGAGGCTTAGACCACTGGCCTGTCTAGCTTGAGGCCACATTTATGGGTACACCGAGGAACAGACCTTTCAGGTTTGAAAATGTCTAACTCTCTGACCCTGACTTCACCAGCAATATTGATAAATGGTGGATGGAAGAGTTGCCCTTTCAAGGCACTAAAATGTACCTGCTACAACAAAGACTTAAACACATCAAAGTCAGACTCAAATATTGGAACAAAAAACAGTTTGGTAACATTTTCAAAGCCAAAAAAGAAGTTGAACAGAAACTTCAGGTGATTAATCAGCTTATGATCACAAATGGCTTTATTGAGGAAAGGAAAACTCAAGTTGATGCTCTTCAAAAGGAATGGAATGATAGGTGCAGGAAAGAGGAGATTTTCTGGAGATAGAAATCAAGGGTACAGTGGATTAGAGAAGGGGAAAGAAACACAAATTTCTTTCTTAAGTCAACTTTGAGTCACAAGTCACATAACAGAATTTTAAAACTCAGATATTCTCATGCGAAAGAGCTTGTCACCCACAAAGAAATGGAATTTGTCCTAGTACAACACTTCCTTAGCATTGCAAAGGAGCCTCTCTTAGACAGGTCACAGTTTATTAACAAATTCACAAGGTACATTCCCAAGCTTGTAACAAGGGAAGACAATCATAATCTCAATAGGCCAGTATCTGAAGATGAAGTCAGTGAAGTTATCAACGAGATGCAAAATGGGAAAGCTTCTAGCCCGGATGGTTTCAATGTGGACATTTTCAAAGCATGATGGAAAACAGTCAAACAAGACATCCTTGATGCAGTAGAAGACTCAAGAAGATCTAGATCGGTCTTGAAGGCTCTCAATGCCTCTTTCATAGCTTTGATTCCAAAGCAGGAAAAAGCCATCAAACTGGACAGATTCAGACCCATAGCTTTATGTAATGTGGTGTACAAAATTATTTCCAAAGTGATCGCTAACAGACTCAAGCCCCTTCTTCCAGCTCTTATCTTAGAGGATAAAACTGGTTATGTGGAAGGAAGACAGATTCTCAACAATATCATACAAGCTCATGAGCTGGTACACTCTTTGAAGAGCAACAAGAAAGCTGGTATGTTCATTCAACTTGACCTAGCGAAAGCTTATGACAAGCTAAGCTGGTCTTACATTAGGGCAGTGCTGAAAGCTTATGGTTTTGACCACAATTGGATCAGATGGGTTACGGCCCTTGCATCCACGGCTAATTTTTCAATCCTGCTTAATGGCTCGTCCTCAAGAACCTTCATGCCTTCCAGGGGACTAAGACAAGGAGATCCTCTCTCCCCCTTCCTCTTTGTGCTCATGATGGAAGGGCTAAGCAGAGTGATAAAAATGGCAAGTGTTGAGGGAAGAACCCAGGGTTTGAAACTCACCACAAATGGAGCGACTTCAACTCACCAACAATTTGTGGATGACACTATGTTGCAAGGCATTCCCACGGTCAAGGAAGCCAAATATTTAAAAAAAATCTTGAATTACTTTGCTATGGTCGTTGGTACAGAGGTAAGCCTTGACAAATCAAAAGTTTTTTTTTTAACACTGACATTGTTATTCAGGGAAACCTTACCAAAATTCTAGGGTTCCAAAGGGATCAGTTATCCTCTAAGTAACTTGGAATGCCCCTTATAGACAAACCTCTAAGCAAGGGAGTGTGGGAATCAGTCATTAACAAACTTCAGGATAAGGTCAAGAAATGGACATGTAGATCTTTGAATTTAGCAAGGCGCCTTCTGCTCACAAAAGTTATCCTACAGGCCATACCCATTTTCATGATGTCAGCTCTTCTTGTTCCTAAAGGAGTTTTGCAATAGATTAGGAACATTCAAAGAGATTTTCTTTGGGGCAAAGGGGAAGAGAAAAAGAAATGGGCTTTGGTAGCTTGGGATAAGCTCTGCAAACCTAAGGCCCATGGAGATTTTGGGCTTCATCACCCCTAAACCCTCAGCAGAGTTTCGGGTGCAAAGCTTTGGTGGAGGTGGCTCAAGGAATCGCAATCCCATGGGCCAAGCTTTGGAAACAGAAATATGAAAATAATTGGCAAGAGAGGGATCATATTCGAATGTCTGGGCTTATCAAGGTCTCCCACATTTGGAATCTTGCTTGGGAAAATAGAGGCATTGTCCAGCAACATAGCTTTTTGGAGATCCGAGATGGGAACCTGGCAAGATTCTGGGAGGACAACTGGCAGCAAGAACCAAACCTGTTTAGGGAAGAACTAATCGATCTCAAGAATGACACCGACATCAAAGGTTTATGCATGGTAAGTGACTTCTGGGATCAGGTCAGGAACAATGGCAAATGGATAACATGGAAGGATCTAGGCTACAGGGAGGAGAGTCCTTTGAAAGCTCAGGGAAAATATCTTACTATGGACTTGGAACAAAGGAAGATTTTGGTTTCATCCTCATCTAACCAACTAAGATGGGGAAGAAACATAGAAGGTAACTTTAACCTCAAAGAAGCCAAACAAATAGCCCTAGGGATGGATTATCAAGACCTTGATAAGGCATGGAAGGACCTTTGGCAGCACTCGCATTGGATGAAAATAAAGTTGTTCATGTGCTTGGCTCAACAAAAGAAAATTTTAACTTGGGAAAATCTTTTGAAGAAAGGTTTTGTTGGCCCATCCAAATGCTATCTATTTGGTACACAAGAGGAGAGGATGGACCACTTACTCAACCTTTGCCCTTTCACCTCAACCTTGTGGGATTGGGTGGCCTCAGTCTTCAGGCAAATTAACAGGGATGGCCTCAGTACTACCAACACTTTGAGGAATTGGAGAAGAAACTTCTCAGGCAATGAGATCATCAACAACGCTTGGACTCTGGTTCCAAGCTTCTTAATCTGGGACATCTAGAAAGAATGCAATGGCAAGATTTTGAAGAGAAAAATTGGCTCAACCTAGAACACTATTGCACAAATATTAAGACAGCTCAAAGATATTGTTGGTGCCATGTTAGGGAGACCTCCTGAGAACCTGACTCTGCCCCAGGACACTCATATACTTTTGCAGTTGGGTCTCCATCTGCTATTTCCCTAGAGCATACACAAGGATGTGAGCCAGATAACATTGGTAAAGACTTTTGGCAACCTCCTCCTCATGGTTTCTTGAAAATTAACATAGATGGAGCCTCTAAAGGTAACCCAGGGATGGCTGATTTTGGTAGGGTCATCAGAGATGAGAAGGGTTGCATAAAGGACATCCTTCATAGTCATTTGGGAATTGCCACAAATAACATGGAGTCAAATTCTCATAATGCCATCATTGAAGCAGACTCAGAATTGGTTATTAATGTGGACAAGAAGATCTGTAATGGAAAAGCACCTAGAAAAGTATCAAAACATTGGTGACTTTTGCAAGTCTTTTAGCGCATTCATTCCCACCTACAAATCCTGAGAATGGCCAGCTTTGTTCATGTGCGAAGAAAAGCCAATATGCTAGCTGATTGTCTGGCGAATGAAGGAGTGTTTTGCAAAGAAAGTTACAGCAGGTATGCATGGGATTCGACACCCTTGGGGAAATTGCGTGAGGATTGTCAAAGATAGGTGGACAAAGGCATGGAAAACTTCCAAACTATTAGGACTGAACAAGAAGGAAGACTAGTGGAAGCAAGAGAAAGCGGAAGTATAAGTCATTCTTAACCATTGATTTTCAAAAAAAAAAGAAAAAAAGGGAGAAGAAAAATGCTTAAAACATAACTTTCCACAGGGGAGAGGCACTTGGTAAATAGTAGGCCTCTTAGTAGGTCGTCGGCCATAGATCTTGATAGCCTTTGTAATCGAATGGCCATTGGGTGGAAAAGTAATCGAAGGTTAACCACGAAAGCAGACCCGATGCTTTTTAGATTAGCGGCTTACGATCCTCATCAGGTCCGAAAAGGAAAGTAAAGACCGTGCAGGTTTCCGTTCCGATATCTTGGAGGACCTTCAGATCAACAGGGGCTTATTCGTGTGGTTTTCGGGTTCTAAAAGTGATCAGAGCTCAAGTTTCAAACCGGACCCAAACATTTATAAACTAATGGCTCACAATCCTTATCGGGTCCGTGAACCGAGTAAAAGGGGCGCATGTTGCCGAGATGATAGTGTTCATGACCGTCGGATCTCACAGGATCATGGATGGTGAATTTTTTGTAAACCTCAGGTTGAGGGTTTCGGGTTTATTTCGAGTTGTGTAGTTGGTTACCCTTCATAGGGATAGCCCTTGTTGGTCCTTACATTGTAAAGCCGTGTAACATATGTAATTTTTCTTGCGGTTAATAGAAGGCTCCACTCTTATTTGACCAACAAAAAAAGGATGGTTGAGGATAGCTCTTGAACTCGTGAAAAAAACATTTTCTCACAAGAAGAGAACCTTCGACACTTCTTTATAAAATATGAGGGAAGGCAAAAAGAAACCACACACCCTAGATGTGTGTGTGAGAGGAATCAAACTCCAAGCCAAATCTCTGCATGGCATGATCCAATAGAGATTAAAGCCTCTACAGATAATGCACTCTACTCCTACTAATAGTTTGATGTCCCACCTATCCAATTCCTCTTATGCTTGGACATTAACTCTCTCCTTGTGTGTTTTGACCTACTCAAGAAACTAACCCATTATTTATGTCCTTTTCCATGTATGACTTGGCTTCTCAAGTGCCAAAGTAAGCCAACATATGTGAACTAATCCAAGTGTCTCCCTTATGCATGCAAAAATCTATTTTTATAATTTGTCCAAATTAAACATATAGTTGAGTGAAACAAATGTAGGGGAACCAAAAATTCCTAGAATAACACTAACCTATGCACCCTCATGTAGATATAGATAAGATGTGTCAATTAAAGTCACATCTTAGTGGATCAAAGTGCTTGAATCAACCCTCAAAATAACGAAAGGACAACAAAAATACAATTCACTCCATTTAGGTGACATCATGAATGCCACATCATGAGACAAAAAGCCCACATGAGTCATATATCTCTATCTAGTTTTTACTTTTCAAAATATGGTGCAATTGATGCTTGTTAGTAATCAACCTAAAAACGACGCTAAAAAAACACACTTCCTCTATCCCAACTAAATCTTGACAACGAATCTAGATAGTGCTCATTGGTGTGATGCCATTGTCCCATCACCTACTAAAAGCAGACTTGCCAAAAATGGTTGCTAGCCCACTAAAATCTAGGAAGATTGTACTAAAAAGTAGGAATCGTAGAATGATGGAAACAATGATGGAACATATCATAAAATGTAAAAAATACTAAACATTGGGAACTTTTGCATTGTCATGTATGTCATCAGAAGAGCTTCATTGCACTTATGAACTTGTAAGGATCAACAATTTTGTCACTGAATCTAACATACTAGCCCCAAAACACCAGTGCTTTAAAAAGAGGAGAACTACTAAAAAGAGCAAGTCCTTAAAATATAGAGAAACTTTAAGTAGAGTCATTTTAGAACCATAGAAAACCATGAACGCAATCATCTACCCTCTAATGTGATGGAATCAATCTAGAAAGTTACCCTCTAGTTGTCAAATGCAATCTTGGGGTTAACAATGACAAACCAATGGGATGTTGAGAACATTTGAATCCTTGGGTTTTGAACCTTTGACTCCAAATCTTTAGGTTTGCAGAGGGGTATTGTCTATCCACTAGAGGTATCATACTAGAATATGGTGCCTCTACTAATTTACTAGAAAAATGTACAAGATCACACATCCTCATTTGTGATTGGAACTTTGAAGTGAACTTGAAATGTAGGAATCACCCTCTTGAAAATTCTTGAAGTTGACATGATGGGAGAAACCATCTCGTCAAGTGACAAGGAAAACCCTTGTTGGATGGGAGGAAACCCACCAATGAGGCTAATGGGAGTAGTGTAACATCATTATCTATCAAAAATTAAATAAAACTAAGTTTTTTTAATATTCTAACTTATATAAAATAATGTTAGTCCTTCATAGGTCTCGGTGTAAGATGGATCTAGGCTAGCTCTTAAATAATGACCATGAATATTAAATATATTAATTATATTAACTTATTTCCTTGAGAATTAATTTGAAAAATAAATTTAAAAATATTTGAAATAAGTTAAAATAAAATATGAAAACAACTTAATTTTCTTTAATATTTAATAAATAGGAAGATGTTAGGTAACTACTTCTTGTATTTTATAAGAAGACATTCCTGAGTTATACAATCTTTTTGGGAGTCTTTCCTATCCTCTATAAGAACACACACATAAGTTAAATGCAATCTCTCTTGGAGGCCTCCCTATCCTTTGTAAGAAGATATACATGAGTTAAATACAATTTCCCTTGGAGGTTTTCCTTAGTACGAAAACATACATGAGTTAAATAAATGCAATCTCACTTGGAGGTGTTATTCATTCTCTTTTGTTTCTCCCCATTTTTCATTTTTACAATCTCCCTGGGAGGTTTTCCTTTACTTAGTAACAAAACATACATGAGTTAAATGAATACAATCTCACTTGGAGGTGTTATCATTCTCCTTTGTTTCTCCCCATTTTTCATTTTTCCTTTACTTTTTTTTTTTTCAATTTTCATAATGGTATTAGAGCTAATATTAGAATCTTAGAATACACTAAGGTTAAGAGCAATTGAAAACCTAGATACTAGCTTTTTTGGTGACAATTTGAGGCTAGACATTAGTTTTTCAATGAGAATTCGAGGAAATGTTATTTCTTTGACACTTGAAGTTGCTTTTTAATTTGCAGTCCATATAGTTTTTAAGATAGAGTTAGTATGGATTGTGCCATATAGATTTGAAGGTAACTATATATATTTTAAAATGATTTGTCATACAATTTTTTTTAATTTGTTTTTCAATTTGTATAGATTTTAAGAGCATTGTATGGATTCCAATAAGAGTTAAACAATTTATCTAGGCAAATATTAAGCACCATGTAATAAGCCAATCATTGTCTTACTACCTTTCCATCCCATCCATTGAATACCATATTATTTCAATCTAATGGAAAAGATTGAAAAGTAGTGATCTAATCACTCACATACTCACTGCATATTGCTTAATATTTGTCATTTATCTAATAAGTCATCATGCAAACTTTTGATAAGTTGTCATTTTGTATATCTTATTCATATATTGGGCTTTATAAATTTATGAGTTGTGATAAGCCTCATCATAGTCCAACTTTTCTACATTTTGTTATTTTTTAAACATATTTTTCAATGAAATTTGTCCAAAATTTTGTAGGGATTTACTGGAATTTCAAGTTTGAACTTTGAAATCTCCACAATTTGATTTCTCCAAGAGCCTTTTAGGATATTGAATCCATTTATATTAAAAAAAATGATCTAACCACCAAAAATTGTATCACCAAACTTCAATTATGTTGTGTGTTTTGACAAACATATAAGATTATACAAGAACTGCATCATACATTTGATAACAATCCATCCTTTTTTAAGGAGTTAGTTCCTGATAGTGTTGATGATCAAATTTCAAAGGAAATCATGGTGATCATTTTGTCCAATGTTATGTTGGAAGGTAGTCCATAGATGTGTACACGATTTGAGTATAGGTTTATTGATGAAGATATATATGAGAGAGATAGATGTTGTCATGTACAATTTGGGGATGATATTGTCATGTACTAGCTTTTAATTGTGTACAAGTTTCTTAACAAATATTTTGATAGAAGAATATGACTTACTATTATATCATTTATTAAAGATTAAAGAGTCTTAACTTTGAAAGAGTCTGCACTCCTCCCAAAATGTTATTAAACTTTGAATACTACTTAAAATGATAAGCTAACCTTTAACTAATCCAATCAACTCAAGAGCAAATAATTTGGCAATAATAGTGATTATAATGCATTAGAAGTAACATTAATAACTAATTTTGAAGGAAAAGAAAAGGGTGACATGACTACAATAGGGTAGAAAGAAAAAATTAACGATCCAAAAACTAAAAAGTTTTTTATATTGTGAAAAGCTTTGTAAAAAGGGAAATTTTTGTCAAAATAAATTGTAGGATGAAAAGCACAAGTTAGGGGCTGGTTAAATCAACCAAAAGCATGGCAATGTGGCTAAGCATATTGAAGAGGATGAATGTTATGTATTTATAACTAGGATTAAGGAAGCTCATGTAAGTAACATTGATTGATTGATAGGTATAATTATTCTAGTGCTTGTCATTCCACCAAATATAAAAAATTGGTGTGTTGGCTTTTAGAGGTGGGAAAAATAAAATTGTTTTTCCACAAGAAAAAACCATAATTTTTATTAAAAATATAAAATATAGCTTTTGAAAGCACACAGTTTGTATGTTGATGGGTCATGTAAAGTGCATGTCGATACAAGTGTGAGTTGTAAATAGCATATCGTGAGCTAATAATAATAACATGTACCCTGAGCAAGTGAGCATATGCCAAAAGGGAAAGAAAAAGAAAAGTAAGAGAAATGGAAATTTAAGAATGAGAATTATAGCTTGGAAAAAGTGAAGAGACAATTCTCTGTTTTCTCCCGGTCCATTTTTTTTAATTTGCAGAGTGTATTTCAATGTCTTCTAAAATTGTGTGATGTCCAGAGAGATTAAGAAACCTGACCCATGGACCCACAATGGCATGGCTGAAATCCCCATCATCCTGGCCTCAAAACCAGAAAACCATAAAATAATAGATAAACACCATAAAATAATAGATAAACCAGCCCCGCCCCAAAACCATGACTTTTTGTACAAAATCCAAATATTCGAGTGTTTGAAATTGGACTATGAAATGACTTTTAGAATGTAGAAATATATCACATTCTGGTGTAAGGAAGTTAACACCCAATGAAAAAATTCATCAGGTTTGGGCGAATAATGGTTAAATCTACGTATAATGGCTTTAGACTCAAGAACAGAAAACAGGAATGTGACCTTTGTATTATTTATTTTCAATGGATGGAGCTTGCTCCATTTTATCAACAATATAGGATCCTGGAATATTATGTCTAAAATTTGTGGGGCTGAAAGCTTTCCTTTTAACTACATCTTTAAAGGAAGCTGGAATGCTGTTTGATGTCTTGCTACCCGAAGCGCCTCCACATAATCTGGAATTCAGAATGAGCGTTGAGTTCTTTGTGATGTTATATTGTTTTATCTATGCAGAGTCTTATAGAATTTTCCGGCAAATTGTAGACATCGATATCATTTGAGTATCCCTTACAGAGTCTGTGAGGATGAGTTCTTTGTGATGTTATATTCTTTTATCTATGCAGAGCCTTATAGGATTTTTCCGGCAAATTGTAGACATTGATATCTTTTGACTATCCCTTACAGAGTCTGTGAGGATACAGAATCTGTGTATCTGATCCAAAACGATAGGGATTTCCCACTAAAGTTTTTAATAAAATCTGGCAACTATCATTCTCTGTCCTCAGTCTGTTGAAAATGAAAAACACCACACATGGATGAACCCGAATCCGAAAACCCATAGGCATTGTCCATCCAATAAGCACGGGCACTGGTGCGAATGATCATATAAAATAAGCCATGCAGAAAAGTATGGCACATAGACCACAATACTGTTCCCATCCATAACCAGTATTGCAATAGACGCAGGGACAAATCAGGCACCATAGCCCCCGAAAAATACCCGAAGGAGCATGAAACTGGATAAGAGAATAGTAATAATTTTCCAGACCAGCATGCCCAATTCGTCCAGACCCTCCAGACCAGCATGGTTGGGACACCAGCAGCGCGAGGTGCAGAACAAAGAGAATCACTATAGTTTCTGGGTTCAGATGATTTGAAAGCCCTGTAGGCGGAGACCTCCACAGGGCCGAAAGCCCCGACCACAGCATAGACCTCGGAACCGGAACACTGAAACCCAAGACTCGCCTGCGTGAGAGGAAACTCGACACGACGTCCACCGACAATGTATGCCCACCAGAGACCAGAAGCCTCAAATCCAAAGACACCTTGGGAACCTGTCGTAAGACTGTTCATGGGGGCCAAGCCTTTACCCGCATCGCCAACGGGCAAAACCCTGGCGCCGACGCACAACCGCCTCTCCATCTTTTTCCTCGATCCTCTGTAACCCTCCATTCTATCCCACTAGAATAAGTTGTCCAGGAAGAATATAAAATAAAATTGTTGAAAAGGGAAATGTGCAAATAAAAATGCAGTAGTCCGGAAATGTGGAACTAATTGTCTTTTCGGTTAATGCCTGGGTCGATGAGTGATGAAAAAAACAAGGAGAATGTGGAAAAAATCAAACAAGGATAATATAAAGTTTAAAGTTTACAAACAGTTATTAAGCTAGAAAAAGGCCGATTTTGGTTTCAAGGAGGGAAGAACTAATCTTCTTTGTGAAAAATAATCCCAAATTACTTTGGAAGGAGCTCCAACCAAAAAAAGATACAAAGTGGAAATAGTATTACAGCTTCTAAATGGTTTGACTATGCAAGATAACTCTATTCGCAGGATCCCAAGGGTGACCCTCCCCCCCTTGGTCAACATAGTGCAAGAGGTAGAGATGGGTATCAAGAAGTTGGGTGTTGGAAAAACAAAAGACATAGCTGAACTCCAAGCAGAATATCTAAAGTGGGGCTCAAAGATTCTTGCACCTCACATTACAAAAATTTTCAACAACATCATACAAAAGGGGCTCCCCATAGATTGGACCACTAGTCTGGCAATACCTCTTTTCAAGAGCGGTGACGTCAATAATCCCTCCAATTATAGGATGATCATGATAAACCCTTCGTTTGCAAAGCTATTTGGAAGCATGCTAGAAAACAAAATTAGCAAGTGGGCAGAAGAAAGAGATAAGCGTGTTAAAGGGCAAACAAGTTTTAGACCTAAACATTCCATAGTTGATCATTGTATAACTTTAAGGCACATCATTGAAAAAATTTGGGAGAAAAAGGATGAAGTCTTTTGTTGCTTTGTTGATTTCAAGAAAGCGTTTGACTCGGTTTCTAGGGATAAGCTTTGGCACAGAATTGAGGAAGTTGGGCTTCCTAAACATTTGAGAGCAACTGTGCATAAGCTGTATGAAGAGATGAAAGTCCAAATTAAAACTTTAGCCATTTCTGAACGTTTCAAAAGTGATATTGGGGTCAAGCAAGGTTGCCCACTGTCTCCTACCATTTTTGGTTTATATATCAACAAGCTTGAGGAGTGGTTAAATTCGCAAGGGGGTGATGGTATCTATTTGGGCAAGTTTGTTACAAGGCTTCTTTTGTATGCAAATGACCGTATTCTGATTGCTAAATCGACTTTTGGTTTGCAAGAACACTTATTATCCCTTGAGTATTTTTGTAAAAGTGTGGGGATGCAAGTCAATATCAGCAAAACAAAAGTATTGGTTTTCTCTAAGAAAAGAAAACATAACCGACATAAGTTCTACTTTGAAGACAACATTTTGGAAGAAGTTGAGGATTACAAATATCTCGGAATTGACTTCAACAAAATTTAAGCTGGAGTGGTTGTAGAAAGAAAAGAACTTCGGGGGTTGGAAAGCATTTTATGCTTTTCAAAATAGGTGTATAAAGGTAGAGTTATGGGACTGGAAAACCACTCAAACTCTTTTGGGGCTTCTAGTGATTCCGGTGATTCTCTATGGTTGTGAACTATGCGCAAGTAGTACATTTGACACGCAGTGGAGACAAATTGAGAAAATTCAGAAGTGTTTGATTACAAACAAATTCAAGATTAAAAGTGCAATTCCTTATGCTATCTTGTTAAGTGAAATAGGGACTGCACCTATTCAAGCAATTGCTATGGTGTGAGCCATAAGGTGTTTAAAAAAAATTGAGCAAATGGAAGAGGGTAGATGGCCTAAAGTTGTCTTTAATGATAGATTGTGCAAGAGAAAAAATACTTGGATGCAACAAAATATCAAATGGTTTAGTAAATGGGGTATTTGCTTGAACGTGTGTCTCATAAACAGCAAAGAGATACAAGCTTTTGTTATGGAAAAGTTCTACAAGAGTACTTGGGATAAAGAGCTAGGAGGAAAGAAAAAGTACTATATTGAAGTGTTTAATCCCACTCAGTGTCATCAACCAAAAGCATATATAGAAGCCAATATCTCTTGGAGAGCCAAAATTCCTATTGCTCAGTTAAGGGCTAATTCTCATCAACTCTGTTGTGAAACAAGGCATTGGAAAAGGCCAAAAGAAGTGTGGGAGGAAAGAGTATGTATTTTTTGTTTTTCAAGAAAAGTGGAAACATAAAAATTTAGAATGTGAGGCCTTCAAAGACAACATGGAAAATTATGCAGATATGTTGGCAGCTAGCTCTTGGGATAATCTATTTAGCGAGGGGTTTGTCGAAAAGTTGGGAGCATTTATTTTGAAGCTTCACAGGAAAATGGCTGAATACATCAAGCAGATGAAGAAGCAATCTGTCCCATAGGCTATCTTTAGCCTCGTGGACGTTAAAATAATTTCTTTCTTTCTTTCTTTCCCCTAGTTTAGATAAAGATCTTCTTGCTTTCAGTGAAATTATGAAGCATAATCCTCATCTCGATGTGATTTTTAACAACCATAAGTGTTATATTGTTAACAAAAAATAGGAAGAAAATAATTGGTGTGAGTGTTGAAAAGTATGGGTTGTTTCACTTCGTAAGTGTTAATAAGGTTTAGGAGCACACTAGCAATGTACAAGATAGTTCTTTCCTTTGTTATCAAATGTATGGCCATCTTAAGATATGTTATATTTTATTCTTTACTAAAAAGAATATGGTGGATGGTCCTCATGATACCAGATAGTTATTTCCTTTGTTATCAAAGGTATGGCCATCTTAATATATGTTATATTTTATTCTTTACTAAAAAGAATATGGTGGATGGTCCTCATGATACCTTGAGCAAAAAAGACCCATTTGTAGCATATGTTTGGTATGGAAGCATCATAAAGTGCCAGTTGATAAGGGGAGGCTTGGAGAGCTAAAGTGGTGCTTGAATTAATTCATGTAAATATATGTGATCGATGAAGATAGTTTCATTTTCTAGTGCAAGGTATTCTTTATTGTTAGTTGATGACTTTGTCAAAAAATGTGGGTCTATTTCTTAAAAAAAAAAAAAATTAAACACCTTTCTTATGGTTGAGAAGCAATTAGGTAGAAGCATTAAATTGCTTAGGACAAATAATAGTGGGGAGTTTGATTCTCATCATATTAACGATTTTCCTAGTTAAAAATGTATAAAGACAATTTACTACTCCATATACTCCATAACAAAATGGGGTTGTTGAGAAACAAAATTAAATTATTATAGGGATGTTAGGTGTATGTTAGTGAACAAGTGCATTCTTAACAAATATGTGGTAGAATTTGTTAATATTATTGTTTATTTGCTAAATCCTATGAAGTTGGTTCCAACTATGATTGTAGAGAAGCATTGATTTGGAAAGAACCTTCAGGTAAGTCATCTTAATTTTTTTTGGTGCACTTGCATATGTATAGATTCCTTATGATAATCATAGTTATCTTGATTCCAAATATAAAAAATTAATGTTTATAGGGGATAGAGTTCATCATAAATCCTATAGACTACTTGAAACTAAAGCTAACAAAATATTTTTAGTCAAGATATTGTACTTAATGAACATGCTAGGTTGTAAACTAGCTTAAGGATTGATCGCATTAGATTTAGTCTAAATCTAATGTGAGGAATCTAATGTGAAATCCTAAATCTAATGCGATGAATCTTGAAGCTAGTTTACATCCAATGCCAAATCGCAGAAGCCTAAATTCTAAAAATGCTAGTTTGTTTCTAATTTCTTAAAATTAAAAATCAAGTCTAAAATTTCTTGCAGATGCCTTTGATATTTCTACAAAACCAACTTTTTTGCATACATACACTAATTATGAGGTAGAGCAAACTTTAGGGAACCCTGTGGTTGTTAAAATGTAACACCCCCTCCCAAGTCTACCCAAAGTAACCATGCCAACTGGGGTAAACATGAGGAGAGATGCTACTACAATCAGATTTGACCTCCAATGTCACCTTAAGGAAGTGGATTGACATAACATCACTTACAGTCATCTAACATCATCAACAGACCCCTTAGGAGACAAGTCAGCCACTTAGACAGCTTGTCCCTGGGTCCCACTTCTATTATGCAGCTCTTAGGCCTCAATGGCTCTCATGCTATGGGCAAGGGAGTGACTAGCAACCTAAAGTTTCCCTCACAGACCTGCTTGCCAGTGACTGTGGATGAATGTTACTAGTCCTGTGCCAGCGAACCCAGGATTTAAGCCACTTTTCTAGTCCAGAATCCTGGCCTTTGCCCATAACTTGTTATAACTTTAAGAAATCGTTAAAAACATGATAACCATGCTGATCAATCAAAAATCACCCTCGAGACTAGGCCTGAGCATCCCTAACTGGGACTGACATTATGTCAAATACTTGGCATCAATGCAACCTACAAGTCTAGGATACAAGACAAAGCATAATGACTAAAACCACTTATGAAACATAACCAAAAGGATCACCTCCTTCTCCATTGAAATACTACATCATCAATTAGGTCTTGCATCCATTCATTTAATAGTTACAAGTAAATATATGAAATAACCATGACATGAACTAGTCATTCAACCATGTTTATAACCAGCATAAAACCACATAAATATCATAGATATGACAACCATTAAATCCACATATAAATTAGGGAAAGAGTAAGATAACTTAGCTTTTATTAATCATAGGCAAATCTGACTAGGTTCGGGACTTCCACGTATCACTCGACCATAGACATGGTTGAACCAAATCTCTCTTTCAACCAGTCAGCCTCATGCCATATTCCAAGAATGAATGTGGGATCTCATAGAACAACCAATCCAAGAACAATAAAGGGAATCCAGAGGTTAAACCACCTCCACCCTCATCCAACCATGATCACACCAAAACCGGTGCTCTGATCACAACTGGACAGAACTTGGAATTTCATTCGGAATCCATCACTATCCTTGAGGAATTTTTCGTCTCCTTGTCTCTCAGGCTTTACCGCAATCCAAACCCAGATCACTAGGCCCTAAATCGAGATTGTTCCCTCAGGGTTTACCATGTATCCCACCAAAACCGATCAAGGGATTCCTAAGCCTTTGGGAATGAACCTTGAGACCACCTCTGCCCCGGATTCTGAAATCCATCCAACAATTCCAAAGTTCCAAAACCAAAATAAACATCCCAACATACCATGGCATCCGGGAAAAGGCTAGGCTAGGCTAAAAACCACTATCATAATCGCAAAAACCATGCCACCAATAGCAAGAGAACCTGTTGTAGCGGCTACAACCACCTTCCAAAATTTTTCCTTAGACTATTTTGGAGCCTCCCTACCAACCTTACATAGCACTTTGTCTTGCTTCGTGAAGTACTCAAGCTTTAGTGTTTTCCTTCCACAAAGGCAGCTTGTCAATCACAGTCGATCCATTCCCCTCACAGGCTGCTTACCAGGACTCGGTCCAGTTGCAAGTTGAGTAGCTTCCCCTTGAAAATTGTGCATTCCTAGAGGGCAACCAACTTTTCCCTCCATGAATTGCGCAATCCTCACTGACAGCCCACTAGTCTCCTAGATTGCGCAATCTTGCCAGCCAACCCTCCCAGCAAGAACTGCGCAAATTTTCCCATCAATAGGCAGTTCAACCTAAGATTTGCACAAATTTGGCCAGTAGTCAGCTGTTGGGCCCAGAAATTGCAATCCGCTTGGGCAGTCAGCCCAGCTTACAATCAGAAATGCGCATTTTTCCCAAACAGTTGAGCAATGGCATGCATGGACAGTTAGGTTGACCAGTTCCATGCAGGACCGAGGAAACTTGACTTGCATGCATGAATGACTTGATATTCCCAGAATAGCAAGAGGCAACATGAAAAAGGTATCCCATGATTTAGAGAGCTATTTTAGCACTCGGGAGTTACATGCAAAGTTGTTTTAGAAGTTTCCCTCCAAGTGTCGTTTTTTCCTAGATTTGTGGCATGCACATCTTGAGACCAAAATTATTTATTTGACACATTAGAGCTCATTCATTCACATCGATCTTGGAGCTCTGATATCCAATAACACATCCAAGACTCTTCGACACATCTAGCTCAGCCATTCAGTAGTAAGTGGCCTCAACTTGTCTTCTTCAACATTTATGTCACCTTTTGTGTATTCGCTTATGTGAGTGTTGTTTGCTTGATTTCTTTGAATGCTTGCTGTCATCTACATATATTCTAGCTTGTCCTAGCTCTGTTTCAATTTTCGTTGCTATCTCACTATTATCGCATACATGAAATTGTTTTGCATGGACATTCATCCAACCAGCGAATGACCTCACCCACATGCCTGTTGATCTGTTTGCTCAATCTTCCATTCATGTTTTTCATGCGCTATTTATCATTTTTGCTATCACTTAGTGTCGCCATGCATTTCATCGACGTACTTGCTTTCAGTTGTCCGTCAACGAGTCGGGCCAACCTTGGCCCGGTCTCTGGCTTCACCAAGCCTGCTTTGCACAATCTGGAGAAGTAAGGCTCACCTTCCTCTCCAGATTTTCGCATTCTAGCCTAGCACTGGCCTCCTGGACTGAATTGTGCATTTCTGAAGGTTAGTAGCTGCTTGGCCCAAAAATTTGTGCAAAACTATCCCTAGGTCAGTAGTCTTTCCTAGCTGGAATTGCGCATTGTGCAATACCAGTAGCCAACTGCCCAACTGGATTGCGCATTTTGTAGATCCCATAGCCAGTCCAGACTACCTTTTGCGTAGTTCTGGCAACCAGTCACTTAGCCTCCCAGTGAAATTTGCGCAATCTTGCTCATGAGTTTCCTAGGTATGTGTTGTGACCTTCCCCGGATTCGCTTTGTTTTCACTGACATTGTTGGGTCCCTATAATACTAGTGATTACCCCATTACTATTGTAGTTATACCCCTTATTAATATTGTTGTGCCCCTATTGCCCCCATATTGTTATCACTGTGCCCCATAGAATCCCTCTATTGTTATTTTTGTGGCTTTATATTATTATTGTTAGGTCGCCTGGGTTATATTGTGACTCCATAGACTCTTATATATAGAAAGGAGGTTTTGTCATTTGAATCATCCAAGAATTGTTTATTTATGTAATGTAAAGGAGGTTGCCCCCTCAAAGAGGTTGAATTCTAAGGTGTTGATCTATCTTTTCTATCTTTTCT